>JAOPUL010000002.1:53668820-53679491 GCA_027564515.1 Octopus rubescens | reverse complement strand
ATGTATGTATGTAGACACACACATACACATATGTTTAGAAACAATTATAGAAATAATCTATACATATAATTATGTGTACACTTTTAAACAAAGCTATATCATTTCCACTTGATGTGCCTGTGTCCAAAACACACCATTCAATTTGTGCTGTGCAACCAATTGAAATTATATTCTGTTTGATGCTATCTCTTTAGAAAGTAGATTGCAACAAAAACAAACAAATCACACGACTTACTGTATTTTTAACCTATATCACTTAAATCATATTTTACCGTTGTCATTGTTTTAATGTTCTTTTGTTAATCTAACACAGTTAAAGTACATTTCACTGAAATATATCTTTCTATGCATTTTAATCCAAGCTTATTTATTGTTATGAAGTCCAAAGCTGCAACATTCCCATTCTTTTGAACTAATATTTACAAGAGAGTGGACTCTGTTAAAGACACCTAAGTCACAGGTGCCTGTCAAGGTATCAAGTCTATCAAAGAACAGTAGTAGAACTTCAAGTAAACTTCCTCACAGTCTATATACTACTAAAATTGTCATCTTGCATGCTTGCTTGCTTGCTTTTCTGTTATGTAATACAGCCAAAAGAGTGCATAATGGGTAAATACTTTGAAAGTAAGTTGCCTCTAAAATGGGAAAACAAATAGAATAATACAAATTTCGAGTAAATTGGACCCCACGTTACCGAGATTCGTGTATTTTGTAGGTACATTTGTAAATACAAAACAAAAAACGGTGTATAATTTTAAATTACCCTGATAGTAAGATGACCATGCAAGGTTTATTTATTTTAACTCTTCCCCTTCCTTAACGTTATTTCTTACTCTCTCACACTCTTACAACTCTACATGTGTATGTGTTTCTTAAAATAGCCAGAAAACGGTGTATAATGGGAAAAGACCCCGATAGTAACATGACCCTGCAAACCGTTTATGTATATGTTCGTGTGTGTGTGTGTGTAAGTGAACATGACCCAACGGGTCATGGGTGGTCTAGTTTCTACTAAAATTCTGTAATGAGGCTTTGGTCAGCTGGAGGCTTTGTTAAAAAGCATCGAAGGCATTATACATTGGGCTTGAATCCAAAACCAACTAGTTGCATAACTAACCTCTTAAACATACAGAGTGCTCCCATAACCAATGTTAGAGGAATCTCATTTGATATTGCTGATCAAGTTAAAGTAAAGTGGAACTGCAACCTGTATTGTCAACAAACTGATCTAATGGATTCATTTAATATGGGATACATTTATTGGACATTATTTATTGATATAGAACTATTGATGTTATAGTTTTGATGTGACAACTGCAAGATAATGACTATTTAGATGAATGACTATTTGAAGTGTAGCTCTGTGACTGCATTAAAAGCAGTCACACAAAGCTACACTTCAAATATTCAATTATCTAGGTAGTTATTTTCTTGCAGTTATGGAAAGGGGAACCCATTCAATGCTACCCTATTACCCTCACCTGAACTGAAAAACATAATGCTTCCCAGCACTATGTATTTGCTCAGCATGCAAGAAATGGCAACTAAATCACCTTCAGATTACACCCTTCCAGCACAATACATGGCAGGAAACATTAGATAATATATTCCTATTCGATCCTCACCGCCACAACAAAAACAAAACAAAACAAAAAAACGCAGCTGTACCAGTAAAAACGTAGTTGCTGTTATTTCTAACCATGTGGTCATTCCTGTACAGATGGCTGCACTTTTCATTTCTCCTTAACCATTTTCCACACAGAAATGTCATCATCCTGCACACTGTTACCTTATACCAGATTTGTACCAATTTTAGAACCAGAAGACTTCAAAAATATTCTCCAATAGGAGGCATGGCAAATTAGTCTTCAGTTTCACAGATACGCATATTTGCTATAGGAATTTCATTATATTTCTAGAAAAGGCAGTGGTCCAATATGCTTCAGTAAAGACTTGTTGCTGGGACTTCGTTCCATTCTTATTTTGTTTTATTTATTTATTTATTTATATATATATATTTATTTTGTTTTGTAGTGGGGGGTGGGAGATATTTTTCTTTGGTTGAATAACATTCTATACAAAAGGAAATTGTCTCACATCTTAATGCTAAGATGTGTATTGTGGTCTATCTTTCCTGAAATAATAGAACATTTATTTTCAAAACAATAATGTTCCGCCATAATCATATTTCCAATGTTTCTAGATATAAGTGAAAGAAAAGATGAGGAGGTGGGTGAACAGGCTATAGTTTATACATAAATGTGTATGTGAGTGCTTGCATATCTTGTTTTGTGTTTTTTTTCTTTACCCCCTGAGTCTGATCGTTTCACATTTTAACCCCTCTATTGATTTTAAGCTATTTTGTTCTTTCTCTTTTTTCTTTCTATGTATGTTAAAACATACACCATGCAGAACTAAATCCTTCAAACTTGCTATTGATTCTAACCCTTAATCTCTGACAATTTGGGGACTTCACACCGTTTTAATGCTATGGACCTCCTTAATCTAACTGCATCTATTTCTAATGGCATTGACCTATAACAGTTCAAACTAGACAACAACAGCAATATCCTGCTTAAACATCTGAAATAACCTCCAAAGATCATGGTTATCAGTCATCCTTTTACAAACAATTAATAGAAAAATTGCTTTAATTTCTTTTGTTTCAGTGTTATCTTGAAAAGCTTCATAAAATGTTAGTTGTTGCAATATAACTATGCACATGTAGCTAAAATTCATATTATAGAAGCTCTATTTGTTTTTAGAAACAATTCTCCAGTAACTTCCACAACAAAAATTATAGTTTAAATGAACTACAGGCTTCCCAGGCTTTCTTTCTCTATCATTATATGTATGTGTCTGCGTGTGTATGTGTATATATGTTTACCTTTTCTCTCTCTCTCTCTCTCTCTCTCTCTCTCTCTCTCTCTCTCATTCCCTCTATATATAGAAATATTCTCTCCTATCACTTTCTCTATTTATCTAATTTAGCTAATTGGTTATATTTGCCAGCCTTTAATTTTTTCACCAGAGCTCCTTAGCAGATCCACTCCTCCTTTATTTGATTAAGTCCCTGTCCTTTCTAATAATTGCCACATTCTCAACAGCTTTTATCCCAGTTGGTTTGATCAACCCATTTTCACCCTATTTAAGAATTGACCTTTTCATGTCTTTTTGACCTTTATCAAAACAACTTATCTCTTATGCCAATTTATGGCTGAAATTAAAAAAACAGCAGTTCTACTTTTCATTATTTGCTAGCTATCAAATCAAATAAGTAATATCGTTTAGGATGATTCAGATCAATAACATTAACATATTCACTTCAATTAAAAAAGGGTCAGGTGTGGGGAACTAGCCTATGATTATACACCAGTAGTTTCCAACTTATTGTTGTTCAGCAACCCCTTTCATGGAATGGTACTTTACAAACACCCCTCCATATGATGTTTTAAAACAGAAAACAAAAAGATCCAGAAAATTGTTTTAATCAAACAGAAGTAAATTCTGCACAGTGGTTTATTATGCATATTTCATCCAGGATGTGCCTCATTTTTAATTATTTCCATGAACTAGCAGCACCCTCTATGCTAAATTTTTATGTAAATTACTAAAGAAGATGAGGCGTTCAAATATGAAATTATATTAGACATTCGTACATCATTAGTCAACTTTCAGCTCACTGATGACAATGTTTTATTCATATTTTAATCCCAACACACACACATATGTATGTATGTGTATGTATATATACATATATGTATATACATATATATATATTATCACCATCATCATTTAACATCTGCTTTCCATGCTGGCAAGGGTTGACTGCTTTACAGAGTGTACTGGGTGTTCTTTGTGCCACTGGCACTAGTGAGGTTGCCAAGTAACTTGCAAGACAGAAAAAGATCAGGGAGAGGAAAAGTAAAAAGCTCCCACTACTAAGTGGGGAGTATTTGTGAGGGGAAGTGTGTTCATGCTAGATGTTGAAAGGCTAAATAAGATAGAGGGACAAGCAAAGGTGTCATGCTATAGAGGAGATACGTGACTACCCTCTATCATATAGAGAGATGGATAGAAGTAGCTGAAGGAGATAAAAGAAAGGTAGTGATAGAGTGCCAGAGTAAACTCTCAAGGTACAAGAAGGTAAGCATAAGAGAAGATATAGACAGTGGGTCATGGGATAGGTGGAGAGAGTGGATGCCTTCAAAGAGTGTGAGTATGGAATAACAGATAGGGAAAGATGAGACTGGAGGTGAATGTAGTGAATGATGAACAAAGGTGGAGGTGCAATTGAGGGAAATACCAGTATGGAGAGGTATAAAGTGAAAGATATAGGCGTGGTTCAGGGAAGAGAATAGAACAGTAAGAAGCAGAATAATGTGCAAGGTGTAGTAGTGATGGAAAGGGAGACATAAAGTTACATTAGGGGGCTATAATAAGTGGGTCATGATTGTAGAAATCAGAGGGTATTGAGAATGATAGCAGGTAAGCGAGATGTTAAGAATGGTGTATAATAGATGAGAGATCAGTAGCTGAAGGCACAAAATGGGGTTATTGGTGTAAATAGTGTAAGCAGGGATGATGGTAAAAAATGGAAGTGGTTCCAGGGGAACTGGGAGACTGGGAGGGGATGTGATATGTGCCAATTCAGCTCTCAGCTGATAAGTACCATTGATAAGGGAGTGATAGTTGTTAGGGGATGAGAATTGACTAATGCCTTGTGAGCAAATACAGTAGACAGAAACTGTATTGAAGCCCCATCATATATATATATGTGTGTGTGTGTTTGTTTACCTTGATGATTGGTGTTTGGTTGTTAGCATCCTCATAACTTAACAGTTTGGCAAAAGAGGCTAATAGAATACGTACAAGACTTAATGAAAAAAAAAATGTACTGGAGAAAATTTGTTCAACTAAACCCTTTGAAGTAGTGCCCCTACATGGCTGCTGTCCAATGACTGAAATATGTAAATGATAAAATATATTACAAACAGAATAAGTGCTCAAGTAATAGATTTCATGATCACTTATGTGATCACTTATGTCACATCTTCCTCAAATATATTCCTGCCATTTTTGAAAATAGGGACCACATGTGAGAAGATTTGGAAATATAGATCAGTATGCTACACAGAGTAGCTTCCATTAAAGACCTGGTCAATGAATGAAATTATGGAGTATGTATAGATTTTGACACTAGTAGACAAAGGGATAAATTATGCTATGTTGTCTGGTCAACTATAGCTTATAGGAAACTATTTTTCTTTCTATTTTGAATCAAGTTGAATTTACATTAAACAGCTGAAAAATGTTTGTTCTATAATATTACTACTTTTAAAGCATTTCAAAGAGTCCAGGTTTATGTTAAAGTGTATGGTAAATATAGTAATAAAAATGATTTCTTCAATCATCAATCATCCATTCATTTATTTTAGGGACTGTAAAAATGGAGGTTAATGATAATGATCTTCCATTAGTATTATTATTGTAATCATCTCACACAGTTCCATTATCATCATACTCATCATTTCTCATCAATATGAACATCATCATCATTATCATCACCTTCATCATCATTATCAATATATGAAAGAGCTAAAATAATATGAATTTAGATTAAAATCAATTTTTTTTTTTCATTTCTTTATTTTTCTTTTCTTTTTATCTTTTCTGAAATATTCCAGTTAGTGAAATTGAAAAGATATTAGCCGGGACATTAATCAAAAGAGCAAAGACTTCAACCCTAACTCTTTCAATATACTTCCACTAAATTAAAATCTCCACATATTATTAAATTTCATATCAAATGCATATGAAATCTCAAGATTACTTTGTAGTCTGAATGAAAAATGCATTTTCCTTGAACTAATGTTAACAAAATCTACAGAAAACGAAATAAATAATTCCTCCTTCTTGCTGCATATTCATATATTATTTCACACCAACAGATTAAAAAACATTATGCTGTTTTATTATTTCTCTTTTACATTCGTTATTTTAAACTGAAATATTTATTCATGAGAGAGGGGGGAAAATGTTTTAAAATTATGTATGTCCTTTCTCTTTCTTCTCTTATCTACTTTATACATATGTATATACTTGTCTGTGTCTTTGTTTGTGAGTATGTGTGTGTATTTTTTCAGGATGTTGTTGCAACATTTTATAAACTCTGGAGTAATTCAAGTTTCAATCACGTCTTGTATACTTCTCTATATCAATATTAAAGAGTATGTGAAGCATCACTGAATATTGAATTTCACTAGAGATTACAGAATCTGTTTTGGAATATGCTCCACTGGCACATGGGAGCATTTGTGACAATCAACTTGAAATCTAGTTGCAACAAATCAACCAAAAAGTAGTTCCCATTGTGATTACATCCCTCCTTAATAGTAACACCACAGAACATCATATAAAATCAACTGTCAGGCTCAACAATAAAAACATGTCCTTCTCACACCCACACTCACACATGTTCAAGAAAAATACTGGCAATTACATACAACACCACTACAATATAGAGAGCATGCTAAGATTATTGTCACGAAAAGATTAACCCTTTAGCATTTAAACGACCATAGCCAGTCCGAAAATTCTACCTGTTTTAAGTTCAAACCAACCACATCTGGCCTTTCATACCTACCCTAAAATGTAATTCTAAAAACAAACAATCACATCATTAGAAATCTTGAAGCTACAAGATAATGCAGGATTAATTTAAATCAATGTGAATAAATAAGCATAACATTTGATAAAGTAATCTGAATGCTAAAGAGTGAAAGACAAAGAAAGTACTCAGTCCTCACAGATATCACATTTGGACAAGAGGAAGCAACAAAATTAAATTACAAGTAATATATTGTATTTATCATGAAGGCAGCAAGTTTTGCAGAATTGTTAGCATGCCAGATAAAATGTTTAAAGGCATTTCTTCTGGTTTTACATTCTAAGTTCAATTGACACCAAGGTCAACTTTGCCTTTCATCCTTTCAGGATTGAAAAAATAAAGTACAAGTTGAGAACTTGGGTGTCGAGGTAATCAACTTACTCCATCTCCTCAGAATTGCTGGTTTTGTGCCACAATTAGAAAGAATATATTATATTTATCATGGGTCATTCCAGACCATCTTGGGCTGTCAATCTCTTGACAAAACCTTCACAAATTAAGCACACTTTATGTCATCATAATCTATCATTGACTTAAACTCCACTACCTGTCCCTTAGGGGGTTTTAGCAGCCACATGTCTCTCATATCACTCCCTAATTTTATTCAAATGTCTATGATACAATGAGTAATGTAGATCACAATAACTATTCTGGATAAAATATGGGAATAATTAAGATCTTGGTTCTTTTTCATCAAGGCTAACCTGGGGGTCAAACAATATTTCTACTGTGCAATATACAAGCTAATGTACGAGCCTTTCTGTAGTTGTTTGCTCTTTATATCACACTATTTTACAAAAAGCAAGACCACATTAGATAATATGATCCTATATAAACTGTATCTGAATATTTGAATTTTAAAAAATGTAATGGTCTTGGCTGGAATATACTTGATATTGATTTATTTGATCCGGGCTGACCTTGAGCTAAACTACTTAAAGGGCAACTCTACCACCAAACAATACAACACTACACCAACACAATGCGGTGGATTTCTATCACTTGTTAATGAATACTCAGTTGTTTAATCAACTGAATTATCTGCTCTTTAAATTAAAGTATAAGTGGCTGAGTATTCCATAGACACATGTAACCCTAATGTAATTCTCAGGTAGAATCAGCATGATGTAGCATGTATCAAGACTGTAGCTATTAATTCACAGGTGCGATAATTTTGATGCACTTCTATACAGTCTCAGTTACAAGGCATGAGTTGACCTGAAGCTATAGAAAATAAGATTGGCTCAAGATGACACAAAAGAATTGAACCTGCGACATTGTGGTTACGAAGTAAACATCTTAACCATTCAGTCAAACTGCACCTACCAAACAATACTATGACAATACAATGCAATACTATGACACAATGTATACGTCAAGACTGCTACACAAAGTAGCAGTGATACCACACAATATAATCTACATTTCTCAGATGTTGCCCACATGTATCATCCTTCATACTCAGTCAAACTGATTTAGTCAATCAAACAAACGATTCATGAAAATTACATAATAGGAGGGTATCTGCCTCACATATAACCAAATTAAATTTGTATTGAGACTTCAGTTTCTGTAAACCTCATATTACAAAGATACTTCTAATGCAGATTCTATTACAATAGCTTATCGCAGGAATCCTTTATAACAAAAGTAGGTCTTGCTTCTACTTTCTTAACCGCTGGCTTTTCAAGACTCTTTCTTCTTACTAACTAATAAAACTGTTTTTTAATCTGTGTGTATTATAGCTAAAACTATCAGTAAATATTATTCTTTGTAAATATAATGGTATTTTGAATTCAGAGACAATATTCAGCAGTGTTTTGTTTCTCTATGTGTAGTTAGTTATTCATAAAGTACTAGATTGAGCAGTTAATCTTCAGTCAACAAGCAAAATCACAAAGGAGTTTTCTGTTCATATCTAATAAACAACCATTCAAATCTTTTTAGCAAATATATCACAGTCTTCAGACATATACGGATATATATATATATGCTAACCAATAAGGAAAAAATTTATAGATCACAGAATGTGATATTATGGTGCGGAAGGCACCTGTGATTACATGTGATGAGCCTAGGGCTCAAAAGACCTGTGTAAGATACATTCGTACATATTAGCTATAGGAATTTAATGTCCTCAAAACAAACTCAAAGGCAAAAAGACGTGGATTACTAACTTTGGGATAAAATGGAAACGGGATGCAACTTCGTAAGGACATTAAATTCCTATAATTAATATGTATGAATGTATCTTACACAGGTCTTTTGAGCCCTAGGATCATCACATGTAATCACAGGTGCCTTCCACACCATAATATCACGTTCTGTGATCTATATTTTTTCTCCTTGATGGTTAGTGTTACGACCTGTTATGTCTTAGGACATCCTAATATATTTATATATATATATATGGTTTGACCCATGCCAGCATGGAAAACGGACATTAAAGAATGATGATGATGATATATATACATCTGTGTGTGTCTTTGAGTAGCCCCAAATAACAGGTTTTATTCCACAATAATAACCAACTTGCATTTCATTCCCACTAGACACTGAGTATAGAGTGGTTTTCTGGTTGTCTGTGGATATATGTGTACACACACACACACACACACACAGGATATATGTGTACACACACACACATAGATATATATATGATGAAAGAGATATATGCCCAAATGTGCATATATATATATATATATATATATATAATGTATATACATGCATTGAAATACATCTATGTTTTCTTCCATATCATACTAGAATAATCGCTTATATTAAAATTTATATTCTCCTATGAGGAATTATCAGAACTTAACATGAACAGACAGAAGTAGATGGTGTGAACATATATAATTCAATAAAATATATAGCCTGACTTCTCTGTCGAATATGAACGAAACAACTTCTATAATCCATTTCTGTTGTAATTTTTCTTTTTTAGTTGTCATTGGTATATCTCCCTGTCTTTGTTATTTTTATTTTATTTTACCTGTTTGTTTTTTTTTTTTTTTGTTTTTTTTTGTTTCTGTCTCTAGAATATAACTCACTGCTAATCTCACAACCTTTTTTTTTAACTTTTATTTTGACTTGTAACCCAATATCTTCAAAGATGGCTGTTTTGTATTTACATTTGTTGCATAGTTGAAACCATGCAAGCATGGAAAATGGACATAAAAATGATGACGATTAAAGTGGTGTATTCTGTTATCATTTTACTTATTATTCTTTTTTTTTGTCTCCCTTTTCTGAAATGTGATTCTGTATGTAATTCAAACTCCACAATTCTTTTTTCTCAAGTGGGGACAAATATATTTGTTGCATAGAACCAAACAAAAATGCTTAATCAATTACAATTATATCTCTATAAAAATAGAAAAGAAATCATTAGCATCAATGATAATTCCTAACAAATCCAAGGGAGATGACTCCAACATTCAAATTGATAAAAAATTAGAGGCATGCAGTCACTCTTACTTCAGAATTGTTACCCTTGGCCTTCCCAAGGAGTTCTTTATAAGAGAATATTTATTTGGTCTTTTTTTTATATATATAATGCTTTACATAATTGATATAAGACCTAATTTGCTGGAGTTGAACACCTGGTGCTCACAATTTTTCCAAATAGTAGTAATTATCTATTAGATAAAGAACTGTGAAATATATGAAGCTATTAACTGAGTCACACAAATATGAAAATAAAATAAATCATAGGTGAAGAATTATGTTAGTATTCATATCACTATTGATAACATAGCCTTTAACAATAGTTTATCTCAGAGAATGAACACATTTCATCAATTTTTGTGAGTAATTCTTGGATTCAGTAAAAGTTACATCGAAATGATACCATTTTTTGTACAGTTAAATCTCTCCCTCTCCCTCTCCCTCTCTCTCTCTCTCTATATATATATATATATATATTATATCTTTTATCTTTTACTTGTTTCAGTCATCAGACTGCGGCCATGCTGGGGCACCGCCTTCAATTTTTAGCC
>JAOPUL010000002.1:53655807-53666183 GCA_027564515.1 Octopus rubescens | reverse complement strand
GCTATATGAATGTATGTGTGAGTGTGTGTGTGTGTATATATATATATATATATATATATATATATCACCAGTAGTGCATACATCCGAAGAAGAAGCACACTCTAAAACATTAGAGCAATGATGTATTTTTCAAGAAGTAAACTACTATGGCCAGTCAGAGAGTGATCATTAGTCACCTATACAGCCAGGCACTTTATAGCGCTTGGCCGTATAGGTGCAAAACCAATGGTCACTCTCTGACCGGCCATAACAGTTTACTTCTTAAAAAAAAAAAATATATATATGTATGTGTGTGTGTGTGTGTGTGTGTGTGAGTATTTTAATGAGATTCTTCCAAGTGTTATATGAATTTTACTTTAAAAACTAATGAGAAATTCAGTCATTTTAGTAATGCATTACATACCCATTTGGAAAAAAAGAATTTAAAAATGCTAAATAGGTCAAAGTGAACTGATAATGGTTTATTTCTTCATGAAGAGGAAGCAAGAATGGCTGTTTTGTTAAGATGCTTACATTACAACCATATTTGTCTGTTTTCAATCCTACAGCATGCCATGGCAACTTAGACCAATGTTTTCTGCTATAGTCTCAGCTTGGCAAATTTCTTGTGAGTGGAATTTTAGACAGAATTTTTGCCAAACCCTCCCACTCACATGTGTGCATGTGTAAATATGTTTACATGCATGCAAGTATAAGTATGTGTATGTTTGTGTGTGTATATAAGTAGTTATGTATATTTGTTTGTTGTGCAGAGATATGTATATACTTATGTTGGTGAACGAGCATACCACAGGGAGAGAGGGACCTCTAATTCTTGAACAGCTATCTAGGAATCAAGGAGAAAGCTATTCGGATGTAAAACCTGAGGATTCTTCAGCTCCTGGTCATCCTAGCTGTGGTCGCTTGGAGGAAAACATGTTCTATCTGAAAAATGAATCAATCTCATGTATAAGAACTCCTTGAAAAATATACTGTGGATTTCTCACATAGTCCCGAGCTAGTATATTCATGGAATATTCTGGTTTAGCTTGCTGGAAGTATGAATTTGAAAACCTGCAGAGAAGCAACTTGGGATATTGGTTGCATTTACAAACTATGATGATGGAAATATTTGGCAGTGCCTTGTGTGACTGAGCAGCTCTTTCCAGTGATAGAAATGCTCACCTGTTAATCCAGAAGGACCAAGAAAAGATGGTCTAAACTAGTGGTTCTCAACTGGGGTCTATATAGCCCTTGGGGGTCCATATAAGATTTTATTATTAAAATTTATGTGCAATAAATTGGTTATATTTCTACAATACACAAAATATTTTAACAATTTTTTGTCACATTAAAAACATCTGTGCCAATGATACGTTAAAGGCACTCGATACACTCTCTGGAGTGGTTGGTGTTAAGAAGGGCATCCAGCCATAGAAACCAAGCCAAAACAGACTGGAGTCTGGTGCAGCTCTCCGGCTTGCCAGTCTCCAGAGTTCCATAGGCAAAAAATGGTTGAGAACCAATGGTCTAAACAAAGCTTTCCTGGTAAGACTAATGAATCCTCTCTTTCCTATGGTATCGTCATTCATTTACTATACCAGAGTGTTGTCTTATCTACTTAAAACAGTAGAAACTATTTAATGTGTCAGCCTTATGGATCAGTGAGAATTTAAAAGGATCATTAACTGTAGTAATTAACCTTTAGCATGCTGGAGGAGAATTGATATCGCCAACAGTTTTCTCCCCTTTCTGTGCAACACAATACACCTGCAGCGACAGGGGAGAAAACTCTACAGCAACATAATGTGCCTAAGCATGCTGAAGGTTAATGTAAAAACTTTTTAATTACTGATGTCATCTTTGGATTAAATAACTTAACCATGTGCTTAATAGGCTATAATTTAACAAGGTTTTTTTTTGTTAAGTCATGATGAGATCTGCTGCTATAAGAGCAAGGACTAATTACTTCCAGCTGGCTTAGTTAATGCCTTTCTTTAACTAAAAACAGCTGAAAAAAATAGCTTTCTAGCGTTTATCCTGTTAAATTACTTTTAAAATCATCCAAATATCAAGGGGTTCAGAAACAGGTATTGTTGTTTCTGTAGACTAGAAAATATTTTGAAAGACTGAAAATAACACAATTCACAAAAAAAGCTCTGCCTCCTCTTTGTCTGGTAATCTCTCTTTACCCTTTACCCATGCATAACAAGATGTAATCTTAAGGTCTGTGCCAGACATTTCTTGATTGTTACATTTGATTCAGCTTGATATTACTACTGTATATCATCACTGTACTGTATTTAACAGCTGCAAAAAGTCAATGTTTATTGGCTTCATATTATTCGTTTACAAACCATTTTTCTTTGTTTTTACCCTCCTTCATTTTCTTTCTTTGTTTCCCTTTTTTCTCTTTCTTTTTTTTTCTCAATATGTTGATTTTTTTTTTCTTTGACAGCTTTCATTTAAGATAAACAAACCTAATTTTACATGAATAGAATAAAGTTTTTTTTTTTATTCTCTCATTTTGTCAGTTGAAAATTTTCCCAAAAATATTTATATCCTTTTTGTAATTATTTCTGTCTATCTTTTATTGATTTGTTTATTATTATTATTAATATTATTATTATTATTATTATTTCATTGTCATTAACAGACTGTTGAGTCTAAAATACCAAAGCCTTCTTAATGAGTGTTTGTATCTGAGATGAAATTCTAACTGTATCAACCAACAATGGAAACAAAATGACAAATTTAAAAAAAAAACAAAAAAAAAAACAACAACAATAAATAATAACAACAACTTACAATCATTCAGAGACTGGAACTTGTAGACAATGCCAACCTCAATGCTATATATTGAATGAACCATAAAATATATTTACTCTAATTTTATTTTAGACTGATTGTTAATGAGTGAAAAGCTTAAGTTTTGTTGGGTCGTCTGCGTAACTGGGAGTATAAAGGAATACTTGCTTGGGTGACATGGAGGTCTGAGCAAGTGACTTATCGGGTAACTGGTTGCCTGAGTGACAGGTTTTCTGTGTGCTAGCCTCTCTGGATGATTGGTTTTCTTGATGATCAATTGCATGGCTTGGAAGTCATAATGACTATGTGAAACATCAATCTTAGTGACAATATGGAATTATTGGTTCTGTTGTATCACTGCACTTGCTAATACTTCATATTCATGAATTAAAACTTAAATCCACCATCCACACTACTAAAGCCAATAATATTCTGCTACAAATAAAACACCCTATCTGTTTGCATCAGCTTTCACTACTATAAATCTATTCCAGAAATTGCTATGAACCATTGCTACAATGTTAAGGTGCTCAGCTGTTGACCACATGACCATAAATAGAAACCTTACTTCAACAGCCAGTGTGTTGTGGTTTTCAGCAAGGCACAAAACTCTACTTGTTTCAGTTTGTATGACTTAAGTGAGGTTCCATTGCAACTACATGGCTGATCAATTAATATTTGGGAGAGCATCCTTCTGTTAGCGCAATTTATTTACATACATCTAAAAATAAAGAACCTTTTCTAATATATTTCCCCTGCTAGATATACTGCATCAAAAGATTATACTATAGCTTTCATTTCCTTTCTCAAACCTTTTTCAGTTGTGAAATAGACCAAACCTAACATGACATCTTGGTCAGAAATTTCCTTTTCTACTGCAATAACCAGACCCCAAGCCCAGTTTTAAGTCAGTAACCAGTTCAACAATACCTTCACCAATCTTATTCAGTGCATTACCATGAGCTAACGAGGTTACTTAAACTGTTTGAAAAATTGTCTAAATCTCCATGAAACAATCCTCTCCTCCCATCTTAGAAGAGGACATGTTTGATAATGCATTCCTGAGTTCTTGTGTGCATAAATGTTTATATCTTTATGTGTGTGTATGGGGATGTGTGTGTATATATCATTCCTAGAGAACTCATTTAGTACCCACTTATTAGATAATCTTTTTCTCGTTTATCTTTTACTCAGGAGGGAGAGCAGTAGACATGACCCTTTACAGGGCCTCTGAGATTGATGAGAGGGAGGGAGGGAAGAAGATATCCTCAAATCGAAGACCTGATCTCAATGCTTTCAACAGAGTGAACCCTGCAAAAGGTTCCCAAGGTTTCAGGTAGAGGTCTTGAACCAAGCAATGGACTAGGTCTACCAGCCACGTAAGCCATGACAGGGTTTTAACTCAAAATGCAAAAAATCTGGAACAATTATCACAAGGCATCTGGTCCCACTAATCCAATGTGCTAGATTGATTGGTACATTTTTAATGAGCCTGAATGGAGGTAAGGCAAAAATGCTTCAGTGGAACTTGAACTTAGAGTGCAGAGTGTTGGAAGAAATAATGCATCTGACTCTGCACTGACTCTGTTAATTCATTGCATTATTATAAACTGTAAAGCAAAAAAAATACAGATAGCTGATGTTCAACTAATTATATCATGAACAAAGAACAGAACCAAATATCAAAATGGGTTATGTTAGTGTTATTGCAGCATATGAACAATGTTGTTACATCATATGTGGTGTTCTTATGTAGACAGCCAGTCTCATGCTTTCAGGGAATAGAAGTGAGAAACAATTATTATGTTCATATGGTTTTTGTAAATATCAGCAATATTGGAGAAGTGGTTCAAGTGGGAACTGAAATTAGTTGCCAGTCTATGATATAACAATATCATGATGCCGGCAATTACCAAAACTATACAATCGTAGGCGCCTCTTGTTTCTTTTACGAATAATTGAACGGTCTCTGTCTGGATCTAAAATATATTCAGTTAAATGATTAGGTACCAATTCCTAATACTAAAATGTAAATAGTATGTTCACAAGAACAATATGCTGGGATGTATGCACCACAAGTGAGTAAAGAAGAGGAAGAACAAATACCCTTCTCCAAGTGGATCTACTTTGCCCCTCACCTCCACTATAGCTACTTTCAATAAATACAGACATACAGCCAGGACAGTAGAGAAACAGTTAGCATGCTGCATTGTATTCTATATGATAAATCCCCGTGCAATGTTGTCCTTAACTACATAGAGATAGGTCATGTTTAAAGAAAAGCGTCTGTGGATTGCACCTCACCTTTTAATTAACTAATTAAGAGCCAACAAGAGAGCCTTTATATCATTGCTCAGCCTGCTAGAAATAGCAACCAAATCTTCTTTAGATTACAGTTTAAATGAAGGAACCATTGTATAATGCAGTCCTAAATGCACTATGTCAGAAAATTAAGACAGGCTGGTTACAACTGGGATGCTTTTGATATATTCTAACTGGAATGCTTTTGATATATTCTAAAGTCTTAAGGCAAGATGTTTTATTGGAGTAGAAGCTCACAGACGAAATATGTGTATGTATGACATTTAGATTATTGAAACTTGTTAAACATCTACATTTTGTTCTGTGACTTAAACTTTGATCCTCTCATATTGGGAGACATGTAAGGTAGCAGGCTTCTTCAAGCATGGTCGATCTGCCAGTTTCCTCTGACTCTGAATAACTTCTTCTCGTGCATTTAATGTCTTCCTGGAATGTATGACACCAGGGTGATGTTGGGCCAGCCCATTTTTTTTATGTTCCTTCTTCTGATGTCCATATCATTGTAGTCTTTGTATGCTGAGTGACTGGCAAATACAATATCTGACCTGTCCATTATATAACTTATAACTGACACAGTGTCATGATGTTTTGTAATGGCTAGGATTTGTTTTGGAAAAGAATTTCTTTATTTCTAATTCTATCTTGGCAGGATACTTTGAGGATGTTTTGTAAACAATGATGGTAGAATGTAACTAGTTTCTTGACCACCTTCACTAATGTTTTCTGTTTCACTGTAGGAAATGGCATGTATGGTCTTATAGAATGTGATATGTATGCATTTGATACTTATGGTCTTGTAAGAACTAATATGTTTAGATATATGTGTGGATATGACACATAGGTTCTTGTTACATATGGTATATATGGTTTTGTAGGATATATGCATGGTTTATGATATTTATGGTTTGTATATTTTTCACAGGTGCTGCATCCTTTTTATCAGTCTGTGTGAATTTGCTTATCTATTGTTCAACAGTAGGGTTTTTACATTATCTGTTATTAGTTAATGTTTGCTTCATATGTTAGATTTTCTTATTTTAAGATTCTTCACTGAATGAAAAATTAAAAGCTGATCAAAGAAGTGATTTCACTATAGATATTTTGTATCTTTGGTGACACTCATTATTACCTCACATATATAAGCATTTCTTAGAGTGTTTTTTTTTAATACAAAGTGTTGTTGTTGTTTTTTTTATTCCTGGTGTTTTTTTTTTATTCCTGATGTTGGATCTAGGTTGCATTGTAAATATAAAGTTGGATAGTTAGAAAAATCTTCTTTAGCTTCCATCAACCTCTTCATGTGTATCTGTCACTAAAAATATGCCAATGCAACATAGCTGGTGATTAGCATGGGTATGTTTAGAAATTATTTTCTTTTCCATGCAAGCCATGTAGAATTTGAGTTCCAGTGGGGAACTCGTAGCAACCTTGTCCTTCTTGTCTAGGTGTATATCTTACCTCGTGCAAAGCAGAAGGGCCTATCTACTGTCAACAGGGCTAAAGAAACTTTTTAAGAATATTTTTTTTGTTGTGAATTCATTGTATGGTGTGTGTAGACATTATCCAAGATAACGTTTATAGTTTCCGTTACTGGGATATTGTTGAAAAGACTTTTGACATCCATAAAGGAAATGAGGACAACTTTATCAGTTTCCTGTAGAATTTCTTGTAATTCCTCAGATGCTCACTCTAGCAGTTCCTTATAATGTTATTTAATCAAAGGCTGAATCTATTTGTAAGTATATTGATTTTGAAGATTATGGATCAAAGAGGGTTATTTAGTTTGTGCATTTTAATGGTACCATAATTGTATGCAAAGTTAAAATCACTTTCTCTCTACTGCAAAGGGGTATAACCCTATTTGAGTATTATTGTCAATACTAATTTATTTTTTGGCTGAATAGAATTATTTTTCTTTATTTTGATGAATATGCTGTTATTGTGAATATTATTTTTGTTTGACTATAATTACAAAAAAAAACAGGTTGCTCTTGTCACTTTTTTTAAAACTACAATATTTTCATTATTTTTCAATTTTTGTAGAGCTAATTGGAGACTCTCATTAAGTACAGTTTTCTTGTGTTAATATGGCTGTTTACAGCCTTTAAACCTTTGATCATTATTGTTTGTCATCAACTTTTATGAGTATAATACTTCAAGAGTATAAATTGATCAGGACTGAGAGGTTGATGTGAGAGGTTAAATATTTTTCTTTTCACGTGTAGGCAGCAATATTTTCCAGTTATAGAAACCGCTAAGTTTCTGCATATTGTTCTTTATCCAACACAAGAGCCAAGCCTGAACATTATCAGAAGCTGAGAAAATATTACTTAATGAACATTTGTTATTTGATGCTTTTTTGATGCCCTTGTTTTAGATGAACAATTTTCATTGATAATGTTTTGTTTATTCTGCATTGCAACGTCTATTTGATGTCCAATCTGCATTTTTCAGAATTCTGCAGTACAATGTGCATTTGCACTGTTTCATTATGCAAACAAGCAAAAAAAAGAATACATGCAAGCAATTTTTTTTTATTTGATGTCATCTTGGCAGATACATTCAATCAACTTTATCCGAATATTCTTATCAATGATTTTTCTCTTTCATACCTCAAATTTTGTTTGAAAGTTGGAAATGTGAAACCCAGAATCACAAAATTTCAAGATTCAGGTTTATATATATATATATATATATATATACATATACACACACACATATATATATATATATATATACACACACACACATACACACGATGATGATATTCTCACACATTGAAATATTTTGAGAAGATCTGCAAGTAGTCTCTGTAATACAAGAGCTTCTTTTTGTTTCATTTATAGCTGCTTTTGTTTGTTTCTTCACTTAATTGGGTAGACCTTGTTATTCTCTTTGAGTCACCAGAGAAACTTTGATAAAGCTATGGATGTCAATATCTTTAGTGTGTCTTCTTTTGAATTATCCTTCAGGCATCCCAATATACTCTTTGATTTCTATTGTTCCGTTATAATTTTGGGAGCTGACATCCCCTTTGTAAACTATTCCTTTGGTGTTGCAAGCATGGTTATGCAGGCATGTCCCTTTGTTCTTACAGTTGTGTTTATCATTCGTAAATATTCTAGCTATGCAGGCAAAAAAATTCTTTTACTATTTGGAGTGCTACTCTGTCACTTGCAAATATTTTCTATTGAAAATGGATTTATAACTTGGAAAGTGTTTGCCTGTCAATTCCAGGTACCGTTATCCTATAATACTTTTTATATTTAAATTTCAAGAGAAAGTGTGTGTATGGGGGGGGGTCAAACCAAATAATTTTGTAGGGCCAAGTTTGGACAGGCATGTATTTAATACAATATTGCTCATAATGGTAGGTAACAGGGGTGTGTTTGTCTTATAAAATATTCTGTATATTGAAATCACAGCCTACTTTTGTAACTGGGTGTGAAGACAAGCAGTGTTTTTATTCATGCTGTACAACTGTAAGAAGTAGACAATATTGTGGTAGTGTTTATGTGTAAATACACATGTACACATGCAAACATATACACACACACACACACACACACACACACATATATAAACACACACACACACACACACACACACACACACACACATATATAAACACACACACACACTCACATAACACTATCACAACATTGCCTACTCTTTACCTGAGCCAACCTCGACAGTATTAGAGGACCCTGGGCAAAACAATGCACCAGGCCTGTACATTTGTTTGTTGACAGCCAGCCACAGTATGCATAGATTATCTTTGAAACCTTAGGTCCATGTGCCCCACCTGGCAATTGTCAAGGCAACTAATTATAGCTTGCATAGAACAACGATTTAGTTGTACAATGCTAATAACAACCGTAACTATCTTTACTCCCAATTATAAATGTAGGTTATGATTTCAATATACAGGATATACATATGGAACTTAGGTATGTCTTATATATTTATACACCATACATAACACAGTGACAGCCCACGTGGTAGGAAACTGAGTGTTAGCTGCATTTGAACCTTTCTTTGAAGACATCTTTGGTTAAAGAGCTATAATAATACAATGCTGCACTATCAAAATATCTTTATTGCAGTATAGATTTTGAGATTCTTGTACTGATTTTATGGATTAGGTGCCTTAAAATAATGAGCGGGTGGAAATATTATTTATACATACACATAGATATATGTTTACACTCATGTACACACACACACACACACACACACACACATACACTATCTGTGTGTGTGAAATAATGTTTAAAAATCCTTTGTCAAAATAAATAGCAAAACTTGAAAAGCAGTTAATATTTTAAAATGTAATTAAAATATTGAAATATTGTGAAAAATGTACGTTTTGGAAATAGAGATTCTCTATAATTACAACCCTTTCAATTGCAATTGATTAATTTTAAATTACGTAAGCACATATTCTCATTAAGATATGTAAATGACTAAGATAAGAAATATTGTTCTATTGCTTTTTTTTTTTATTGAACTGTTGCATTATATAATTAATTTATCTAACTAATATTCTTAATGTTTATTAGGTTATTTAACTGCAGTATTATAATATATTTCTGTATATGATAGAATATACCTACCTCATTGTATATACATGTTACAATATGTAGAACTACCTATTTACATATACATAATATAATATATCTCTTTAATAATAATACTAAACGTTAATTCAGTTTTTGAACTTCCCAGTAACGTCAATCATTTCAATCACATAAATCAAAAATACATATCAGCCATTTTATATTACTAATAATCATGATAATCTAGATCCTGCTATATTCAAACTTCTTCCTTAACACACATTTTGTAAAAATATTTCATTTGAAATGATTCAAAGACAATCATACTTACTCTAAATTAATCTGTCACTGATATTATGATATGCCATTTACTATGGCATAAATTTATGAAAATAAACCAATGGGGTATGGAGGAGCAAAAGAAAAAGTTAAAAGTACTCTGAGTGATTCCTCAGAGCAGTTTGTTTTCTCAACTGAAGTATTTAAGAAGTTTGCTTTGAAGCTCAATGGTTTCAGTTCAGCTTCACTGCACTGCACCTTGGTTAAGTGTCTTCTATAGCCCCAAACAATTAAAGTCTTTTGAATGAATTTGGTTGATGAAAATTGAAAGAAGGCTGTCTTATACACACACACAATAAATAAATAAATAAATAAATATATATATATATATATATCATCATCATCATCATCATCATCATCCATTAACGT
>JAOPUL010000002.1:53311083-53321134 GCA_027564515.1 Octopus rubescens | reverse complement strand
CAAAATTGTCGACTACACAGACCATAAATTTGTGATCTGCTCGGTCGACCTAGATAGGATCCATAGGCAGGGTCCCGTGTGTGTGTGTGTGTGTGTGTGTGTGTGTGTGTGTGTGTGTGTGTGTGTGTGTGTGTGCGTGTACGACGGGTTTCTTTCAGTTTCTATGTGCCAAATCCACTCACATGGTTTTGGTCGGCTATAGAAGAAGAAGACATCTGCGAAAGGCGCCACGCAATGGGACTGAACCCGGAACCATGTGGTTGGAAAGCAAACTTCTTACCAGTCACGTCTGCACCGATTGAAAAAAGAATTGAAATATGAGATCCCTCTCACAGTGTCATATACTCTTTATACTCCATTTACCAAAATGTAAATATTTTTACCGCTTACTCTAAGTTCATATGGCAGTGAAACGAAATAAAATTTCCAGTGGTTCGCAGTTCTGAAGATGAATCTTTAAATGTAAGGTTTAATGCAGAACATGGAAGGTGAGATACAGCTGGGTGATAAAAGGAATGGAGACGACTGATTCAGGTACCTTAGAGTACCTGATTCAGGTACCTATAAAATTGCTTAGTTCATAGGAGTAGAGGCAGTTGTAGTAGAGGTTGAATAGGAAACCTCTATCGTTTTTCAGCGAGTAATTGAAGCGTGTTGTTGAGTGGACCTTTTGCATGTAAGTGGACCTTTTGCATGTAAGTGAAATGGTTCGGGGTTCGAGCATTCTGCGCTGCAACTTTGGCAAATGTCTTTAATTGTACAGGGTGCGCCGTAAAGAATTCCCGAGTATTTAAATAAGTTTATTTTATGAAATTTAGTTTGAAATTGCACAAAAATAATTAAAATGCGCTCCTCAACATTCAAGTGTTCATGTACACTCCATTGTTTGTTTACATTCGGCGAGTAAAACGTTTCAATATGGCGGCTAACAGGTTAAGTGAGATTGTAGCTCTGAAAAAAGCAGGACATAGCACCAAGGGTTGGTGTTGATCTCAAAACAGTCTATAATGCTATGAAACGCTATAGTGAGACAGGTTCAATTGACAGCAAGCACATTCCCGGTCGAAAATGATCCGTAAGGACGAAACAATTGGTGGATGTCGTGCGAAAGAGTGTCACGAAATCCACGGCAGTGCATGAAGCAAATGGCTAAAAGTCTCGATATTTCCCAGACAACCATGCGACGAGTCGTTCATGGAGTCTTAAATTGTAAGTCATTAAAATTGCAACGTCGATACCTAATTTCGGTCGCTTCCAAAAGCAAAACGATTGGATAGGTGCAAGAAAATGGCGGAGGAGATACAGAGCGCTGGTGACAATGTCTTCATCTGGTCGCACGAAAAGATATTCGCCGTGGAGGCTGAAGCGAACACCCCAGAATGACAGGATCCTGGTCACGATGTCGGATGCTGTTCCCGAAGGTTCCCGTAAGGTGTTTCGCCGAATGAAACCCGCCGGAGTGATGGTTAGGGCGGCAGTGTCATCCGATGATGGAAAATCTCCTCTGGTGTTCATTAAAGAGGGGACGAAGGTCGATTCGGCAATTTACATGAAAATTTTGGAGGATAGTGTTTTGTCATGGGTGACCGAAGCATTTGGAGATAATTACGTGTTCACTCAAGATGTCGCTCCTTCTCATACGTCCAATGTGACACAACAGTGGTGCAGGAGCCATTTCAGCGGGTTCTGGGCCAAGAATGTGTCCCCTCTCCAGCCCAGATGTCAACTCTATGGACTTTGCTATTTGGTCCATTCTAGAAAGTGATGTTTCAAGAATTTCCTACAAAAATATCATCGCTCTGAAGAAAGCCTTAGTCGCATCATGGGATCGTTTAAGTGAAGAAGTCATCCGGCGTTCGTGTGACTCTGTTCTCGGCCGTCTTCAGGTGATTGTGAAGGCTAAAGGCTGACATATTGAATGAAACGTATCTTAATATGTTATATGACCATATATAATCAAATTCTAAAGAACTCGTGTGTTTTTATACCTTTACTAAAAATTATGACTAAACATCAATTGGGGATTCTTTACGAAAAAAAAAGGAAAGACTGGTTTCCAAAATTTTAATTTTTAATTTACTGTTTAAATTATAAAATTCTCTCTTTCGCATAATATCACTTCTCAGATAAAAACTCTTTTTCTTTCTTTCAACGTTGGAATATGAATTGTTCAATTTTTTTGGTTTTCCATTAATCCTAATCTTTTCTTACTTTCTTTTATTTTTCTATATTTTTCATCCTTGCCAGCCTTCAAATTTGTTGTTATTGTTATTTTCGTGTTACATTCGCAAAAATTTTCACTGATGAAAGCGATTTAGTTGCCAGTGTTATTTCTCAACTAGATTTTTCAGCTATCATTGTTGAACATTAGTTGTTATTTTAGCGGATGTCTACTGCTATAAGTTCCTGGTCGTAAATAGGCGGACTCAAAAAAGAAATCGGAAAAAATGTCGAAACATACAAATAAATCCAAGGACGTCACTAACGACAACATATCTTAATTGCAATCCAAAATACCCTCTTCCCTCACAAAATGATTTGAACCGTTACATCTGCAGGCGCCATTTTTATTAACAAAAGTGAAAGTAGAATTGTAAGCTCAAATATCATTACATGGTTGTTTGAAGTTTAGAGGAATCCATGAAAGTGAAACATAGGTTCATTATAACTTTGAACTTACCATGCCCAGATTGATAGGCTATCCTGTGTATTTATAAAGTGACAAACAACTGATCTAAAATGACGTTAAAATTCTCGCATACAAATTTTTCTCTGGCAGAAACAACTTCCTCCGAGGTTGATGCTAGATTTGCATCATGTTTCATTTTCTTCCTTAGTCTATTTGTCGTTGCTTTATCGTTTGTTTCCACACATGTTCCTGGCATCAAGTTCCAACTCTTCTTACTTATCCTGATGTGACTTCAGAAAGTTTTCCAAGGAATCAATTAGATCCACCACTTTATTCAGATTAACCTCAAATCCTTGAAAAGCTTTATTTTTACTGTTAAACCGTACAATTATTAAATTCCAGATCTTAGCCATTAAAGTAGTGTCAGGACAGTTCATTTTGCCTGCCAATGCTTGAGCTTCATATCTTACTTCAGGTGTTCGTTATAAATAATCTTCAATATCTCTGAGTGTATTTTGAATGCAGTTATATCCATCTTCGATAGCATATGCTCTTGCAGACCAACGAGTTTCTAAAAAGGACTTCGAAGTTGGTTCTGTTATTTCCTTCCAAAGATTTCATTAAATTTGCCCATTTGTGTGCCAGCGCAGAAAAAAAGTAGCACGGGGGGGGGCTGGTGTAATCGACGTAGCCCCTACCCCGAATTTGCTTCCCTGTGCCAAAATTTGAAACCAATATTATTGTAGTGACAAAGGTGGTCAGCTGACAGAATCGTTAGCAAACTGGCGAAATGCTTAGCGGAATAGTGTGCTGTTATAAATTAAGTGTTAGTTTTAACAAACAAAATTGCTAAAACCAAGTCTTTCTCACTATTAATGGCTTTTTGTGAGTTCAAATTCCGCCGAGGTTGACTTTCCTGTCATTCCTTCGGGGTCGATAAAATAAAGGACCATTCAAGTACTGGGGTCGAGGTAATCGATTTCTCCTCCCTCCTCCTCCCCCCGCTAAATGTATGGACTTGTGCCTATATTAAAAAATTATTTTTTGTGGTGACAAAGAAGCAACAGAAGCAGTTGACTAATCTCAGTGTATTACTGATATGTTTTGTTACTGAAGAAAGTTAGTGATGACGTCAGCAGTATTCAATTCGGAATGTAGAGGAGAGAAAACTATTCACTTTCTTTGTACAATCAACCGTCTCATCCCAAAAGTACGACATCAATGTCTTTCGATTTAACTCAATGACTCCAATTTCTATGGCAGAGTAAATGAAGTAAATGTTGTGACGTCATTCTTTTCCCGAGAAATTTAGTAACAGAACTAAAATCAAAAACTTGCAGTCGAGAATATAAACCATATCACAGATACACATATATACTTGCCTTCGACAAGAGTAAAAACTATATGATATACTAGAGCGTTACTCGTGATATGACGGGTAACATTGGAAGTATACTTTTGTCAACATGGGAAAAATCAGACAAAAAGGCATTCATACAATAGTTTAACTTTTATCAAATGTCTTGGTGCTTCTACAAAATGATGAAATGAATACTAATTTTCGAAAGAAAAACATTTATATTACCTTAGTATAAAATTAAATAAAACAAGCTTCAAATTTGTGTAACTCCTCCCATCGCTACTCTGTCATTTCCACCCTCTCCTCCTCCTCCTACTCTTACTCTTTTTCTCTCGTTATATATGTGTAGCGTTCCTTTACTTATTGTCTGCCACCAAACCTCGTATGTACACTCATCCTGCACCTCTTATGTCAACTCTCCCTCTCTCTCTCTCTCTCTTTCTCTCTCTCTCTCTCTCTATCTTTCTCTCTCTTTCTCTCTCTCTCTCTCTCTTTCTCTTACTCTTTCTCTCTCTCCATCTCTCTATACGAATGTAAAGCGCCACTGGAATAAATCATCCAACCTGACTACCAACATTTATATCGGTTATTAATATTATATATTTTTTTTAATAAGGCAGCGAGCTGATAGAATCGTTACCGTGCAGGCAAAGCATTTACTGGCATTTCATCCGTCTTTACATTCTGTATTCAAATGCCGCTAAGGGCGACTTTGCCTTTCGTCATTTCGGGGTCGATAAAATAAGTAGCAGTTGAGTACTGGGGTCGATGTAAACGATTTACTCTCACCCCCGAAAATGCTGGCCGTGTGCCAAAATTTGAAACCAATATTAAGAAATAAGGTGATGAACTCGCAGAATCGTTACCACGCCGGACAAAATGTTACGCTACATTTCTTCCGGCGCTTTACGTTCTGAGTTCAAATGCTACTGATGTCTACTTTGCTGTCCATCCTCGATAAAATAAGTACCAGTTGAGCAATGGGGATCGATGCAATCAACTAAACCCCTCCCACAAAATCTCAATCTTGTACCTATTCTAGGGGAAAAAAAATTAGAGATAATCCGGTTATTTATCATTTCTATCACACCACCTCCGCTGTTTTTCTTAATTAGAGACAAACTCCATGTTAGAAAGCGAACCAACATCGCTCATTGATCACACAAATGTCCTAACCACTCTTTAACAGGATATACGCTGAACCTCACTATTGTTTCCAGGAATTTTCTGTAGATAAAGGGGTTCTGAATTTTAGTAAAATGAAAAAGAAATGTTATGAAATTCATTTCTCAAATTCTCTTCAAAGGGAGTGAAGTTAATTCAATCTGGAATTGAAACCGTATTGCATATCTTGTTTACACTTTATCTTACCTCTGCTCGCTAAAATTAATTATATTCCCTTTAACCGCACGTTTGATGTTAGTTTGCACATCAAAACACTGTAAAGAGACTCTGTTTGTTTATAAACTGTTTCAAATTAGAAAATTATTTTTTTATTAAATAAAAAACATATATAAAACTGTGATAAAATATTTTTACACAGACTAAATAATTATTTTTTATTTACTTTAATTTTTATTGCATAGTTGCATCAAATCACCGTACAATTTGCTACATCGAATGTTAAATGAGATTTTCAAAAGAATGGTAAACTAATTTCGTAGCTCTCAGGTCCATATTGAAAAGGTCAAACCTAGGTCAATGACTTTTTAGTTTTAGTTTACTTGAGTTTATTTATTGTCGATGGTGTTGTTGTTGTTGTCGTTGTTGCTTGTCAGGTTATTGTTGTTGTTGCTGCGACTGTTGTTGTTGTTATAAGCATTTCTATATCTGAAATAGAGATATACGAAATAATGGTTCCGTTTGAATAAACACAAGCCATATTTTGATGGGAGGAGGAGAAAAGAGAAGTTGAGGCGTACGTAATTTTAGTAAAGGCATGAAGTGGATAAAAATAAAACTAGGTAACTTTGGTCATGAATTGAAACCGTGACAGCCTTTGCCGAAAGATCACCTCTTACATAATAACATATTGCAAGTACAAGAAATATTGATTTCTAACATTGTTTAAAGAACCAGATAGATATGAGGTGGAGAGGATAGTGTTGGTTAAATTGACACAAGTATTTCACTGGTACCAACCCTCAGAAAGGCGACAGGCAGCATTTGAACTCAGAAAAATGAAGTGATGTAAATAAATACTGCAAAATCTGGCATTCTGTGTTTCTGCCATTCCGCCGTAGGCATAGCATAACTATGTTGTATAAAAACTTTATTTGCAACCATTTGAGTCCGGGTTTGATCTCAGTGCACGGTATTTTGGGCAAGTTCCAATATATCATAGTCACACGTTGACCAATTCTTTGAGCGTGGAATTTGGTAAAATAAAAAACAGTACTGAAACCTAGTGTGTATGTCTGTGCGTGTATATGCATGTGCATTATATATGTGTGTTTGGAGTAGTTCGCTAGTTCCTTTCAATGTTTTATGTTCTGTTTTGATGATATTTCACTATTTTCAATATTTTATTTTTTTTATTTTCTCTGCTTCGTAGCTATAGATATGTAACGGTTTATGTTTGAAATTTGATGTTTGTATTTTTGTTTTGTAACAATAAGCAGATTATTACATAATAAATACACCATACCAATGCTTGACCCCTGCTTCTTGTCTATTCATTCCCAGCAGTGTTTGTTTTAACACTGGTGACACCGTGGGATTGAATAGTATTTCCTGGGTGTCGAAACCATAATGATATCCGTTAGGTAGCTGAAGATGGGATATAGACGCTTGATGTGTTTTTTATGTTGTTTACTGTGAACCTTTTGTATCTTGTGTTCTCGTGGTTATAAGTTGTCTCTCATTGAAATTCTAGTTCTTGTAGGGTTAAACTTATTTAGGGAGTACTTAAAGAGTGTTATACAGAGAGTTGGTGCTGCGCATTGAAGAGGTGTAGACTTGCTTATACATTATACATTTTCCAGTATAGAAATGGGGTGGTATGCAGTAAGGAAAATGAAAATGTTGACATATAAAGATGGTGTCATGTAATGCAGTGTAGAAGTCGTACCAAGTGAAACTGTAGTGTACAGTTCTGTACACTTCTGTACAGTTTCGTGAGTGTAAAAATGTAATGTTGTACAGAGTAGAACTGTAATGATATGCTGTGTAGAATTTTAGTGGTGTACACAGTGGTATTGTTATATCTGTATGACAGAGTAGAAATGAGATGCTAAGGAGTCTATAAGAACAGTATTAAGCAGCGTGAAAGGGCCGTGCTAAGCGATGTAAGATTGTAGTGATAAGCAGTGTACGAGTGTTATGTTAAGCAATGTAGAAATGCAGTGTTAAGCTAAGCAGTGTAGTAGTGTTGTATAGCGCTGTGTAGAAGTGTAGTGTTTAGCTATTTAGAAATGTAATGTTAACAGTGCAGTAGTGTAGTGTTAGCACTTTAGAAATGTATTGTTAACAGTGTAGACGTGTAGTATTTTGCAGTGTAGAAGTGTATAGCTATGCCATGTAGAGGTGCTGCGTTAAGCAGTGTAAGAGATTAATGCTAAGTTGTGTAGAAGTATAGTGTTAAGCAGTGTAGAAGTGGACTTCTGTGAAGTGTATAACTGTTGTTGTTGTTGTTGTTGTTGTTTAACCCCAAGTGAGCTAAGAATGCCAGTGTGCTCGGATTCCGGATTTTACTGAATCAAATGTGTGGCTCTATCACAACGTAAAAAACCATCCTTGCCATAACACGGTGGTGGCAGAGTTATTAGAGCTGACCATAAGACATATATGGCAATATTTTATTATCTTCCTTCATGTTCTGAGTTCAAATCCTACCAACCACTTTATCTTTTAATTCTTCGTGTGTCGACTCAGATCAATCTTGATAGAACAAACCTCTAATAAAAATATTGCGATTGTAACCATCTATCTATCTATCTATCTATCTATCTGTGTGTATGTATGTGCATGTATATGTGCCTGTGTGTATGTGTGCACGTGTGCGTGTTTGCTTGTGGGTATGTGTGCGTATCTGTTTGTGTGTGTGTGTGTGTGTGTGTGTGTTACTGTCTTACATCCCATCTTTTTTACAGATACGAGGGTCCACTAAAAAGTTCATAGGCTGACCAAGATACTCTCATAGAATGTGACCAAATGAGGTTTATTTTTCAACATAGTTCTCATTGCGGTTCATACAGCTCTTCAATCGGTGTTACAGTGCTTAGATCCCATTAGTGAAGAAGCTTTCAGCCTGTTGCTCAAAACAATCATCACATTTTATGACATCACTATCACTACGATATTAGTTCCCAGCCAAGTATTCATTCATGTTGGGGAACAAATGATAGTCAGATGGGGCGAAATCAGGAGAATAGGGAGGATGATCAACCAGCTCAAAGCCACAATCACGCATAGTAGTCATTGAAACCAAAGATGAAACAAGACCCTTTTCTTCATTTTCCCTGACCATTTGGTCTTAATAGCTTTTCGTAAATACCTCAGCAAGTTGGCATAGTGCTCTCCATGGATGGCGTGGCCCTTTTGAAGATAGTCAATGCCGTTTGCTGCAGATGAGGGGGTGTTTGGAGCAGGTGAGGAGGTGTTTCCATTGCATGGATTGTCTCTTTGTCTCTGGCTCAAAGCGATGAAGCCAACACTCATCCTAGCTTAGGAAACGTTCAAGGAGACCAGCTGGATCTGCCTCGGACAATGTCAGATTTTTCCGTGATGTGATTAGTCTAGTGCGCCTTTGATCAGGTATCAAAAAACGTGGCACCCACCGAGCAGAAATCTTCGTCATGCCAAGTTCATTGTGCAGAATATTCTCAACTCTCTCACGAGATATGTTAATAGTATTGGCTATTTGATTTATAGTCAATCGCCTGTCATCCATCACCATGTGGTGAACACGATCAATGTTTTACTCGGTAGAGACAGTTGCAGGACGTCCAGACCTTGGGTCATCTTCAGGACTCTCTCTTCACCTCCTAAATTCAGCTGTCCACTTTTGCACTGTTGATAAAGCTGGAGTGCCATCCCCTAATATAGCAACCATGTCGGCATGAACGTCCTTGGGGGCTAAACCGTTTTTCTGCAGGTATTTGATAACACCACGATGCCAAATTTTGTCCATTTTCAAGAGAAGTCGCTACTAGTTACTTTTGAAGTCTTCTTTGAACAGTCAAACGTCAGTTTACCTGGAAACAAACAATGCAGTTATTAATAAGCGGAGAGTTGAAATTAATGCATGCAAGATTTCACAGTTCAAGTATCACTCTTTCATAGTCAACCTTGGAACTTTTCAGACCACACTCGTATCTTGATCTACATTATATTATGTGCCCTTCATTTTTTAAGACGGTAGGGGGTACCTTTACAGAGATTTGGTTGTAGTTTCTAATAGGTCGACAGAGCACGTGACACTTCCCCGTTGAAGGATCAAGTACCAGTAATATACTGTGATCCATTAAATCGATTGTAAACCTTCTCCTCCTCACAACTAAATACTAAATGTGTGATCTTGCCAGACATTATTCATACTAACATAAGCATACATTTACTTGGTTGTTTCAGTCCAGCTATTATGCTTTAGATATTTATTTAATCTTGAAAAACAAACCATGTAATACATCGCTGATTAGTATAATTTTGGATAAATCAACATAAAGACAAAGAAATACGATTTTATATTAGTGAAAGTTAAAATTAAATAAATATTAAATAGCATTACCAACAGACAGTTTTGTTTCCATATGCAATTATTCATAAAATTCTTTATATTCATTTATTTTATCGTCTATATGTCTACTTCATTTGGGCTTTTTTTTTTCTCTGGGAGGTTTTTATTATAAAGATTTATATCGCTGCTGTGATCGTTCAATCAATATTTTTTTGTAAAACTTAAATAATAAATTATAATTACGTTCGTAGTAAAACACAGACGCGCGTTAATAAAACTTTTAAATTGCTATAAAATAATTATGGAGACAATACATTGTTGATAGGTTAGTTATGAATAATACATACGTATATATATTTATACCCATATGTTTATATACGTACAC
>JAOPUL010000002.1:53277817-53287817 GCA_027564515.1 Octopus rubescens | reverse complement strand
GGTATGTCAGACTCTTCCGATATATAAAGATTGGCAAACTGATTTAAAGGAAGCTGTCGATTTTTAGTGATTTTTGGTTTTGCCCAGAAAAATAAGATTTCCCAACAAGTAACGACTAATGTCGGACTTAATTTCAAGCGGCAAGAGATATCAGCCTCCACCGGTTCAATGTTTACAGTTGGTTGGCAAGGAATTTTCACAAATGACTGAACAAAGCAAATGATGGCAGGAGTTTGTCCAAAGGAATTTTATCTTAACTGTATTCGTTGGGATTAAGGTAATTATCAAAGGTTTCTTTTATTGAACAACAAGCATATATTTATTTATAATTAGCTTCTCCGTGTCCCCTTGCTATCCATGTATTATGGTTTTTGTGACAAATATATTTGTGAATTAAATATCTGTCTATGACAATTAAGGTATCTGTGATTAAGACAAAGACCACTGTGTAATTATCCATGTGAATATCGTCATATTTGATAATATGTTTGATAAATCCAACTATGATAATGCGTTTCCAGTTTTAGTAACAAATAATTAATTACGATACACAGCTCTCTATCTACACACACACATACACAGATACATACATATATTATATATAGCGTGACGCCGTATATTTAACGTGTTAGTTTACGTAAGTTGCAATTGTTGTTATAATTTCGATTGTTTAATAGGTATATAGTGGAATAATATGGATAAATGGGTGTCTTTAGTTAGATAAACGTACATGTGAGTATGTATGTGAAACTGTGTGTATGTATGTTTGCGGTATGTCTATGTGAAAGAGAATTGCTATCGTATCGATAACACAACATGACTTAACACGACCGGCAGTTCTCTTAAACACATAATCTAGACTCCTAAACCCGGTTTTATCTTTCACCATTCCAATTTCCTAATATATTATTATTATTATTATTTTTCTCTACAGTTTATTATTTTGTACATCGCAATTGTTGTGGTGGGATTTATTCAGGAAACTCACATAAGCATAATAATATTGATTTATTTGTACAGCTATTTTATGAACATTTTACCTCGACAAAATATCATAAAATTGCATTCGTAAATGAAAACATGTATTACACAAGGAACTAAAAACAATATATATAGTTATTAGAAGTATTATACTAGTATCGTTAAAATTTTAGTCTATTGTACTACCAAAACATTTCGACGTAGCCAAATCTTGCATGAAATGAAATTACGCCCAAATCATTCATACAATATTGTTAAGCTTTCTGTTTGAAAGTAGTTTAATCGCTATAGCATGAACCCGTGGTCAATTTATATACCACACACTTCATTAACTAAATACTTTTGACCTATAAGTCTGACCTGTGGCTAAACAACACAACCTAAATATTTGAGCTTATCTTCGGTTTGGTGGTTGACATCTCACACTTGCTCGGACGTATTTTATAACCTTCTGCAATATCGATCCCGGTGCTCAGCTGGTATTTATTTTAACGACACTGAAAGGATGAAAGGCAAAGTCAACCTCGGCAAGGACATTTGAATCCAGAACATGAAAAGCTGGAAGAAATGCAACTAATCATTTCGTCCGGTGCGTTAACGATTCTGCTAAATTGTTTCTAATTTAGGCGAAACCAGCAAATTTAAAGAGAATGGGTTTAGTCGAGTACATCAACCCCAGATTGGTACTCAACTGCGGATGGATGAAAGGCATAGTTGAGTTCGGTGAGATTTGAAATCAGAACATAAAGAACCGGGGGAAAATGATGATGTAAGGCATTTCTTTTTCTGACGCGGTAACGATTCTGCTTTCAATTTCGTCTCCTTGTCTCCTATTGAAGTTGGACATCAAAAACTCCTTGCCTCAGACGCATCCACTCGAATATCTTGCCTATGGCACACCCAGCTCCCGCTTGGCCGCCGACAACAGGGTCGCCTCCTCCACAGGTGTCCAGCAGAGTGACCTGCTTGGTCCGCTCCTTTTCGTTCTTGCGGTCGACGATGTCGCTCGATCTGTCTGCTCGCCCTTTAATGTATGGTACTTGGACGACGCGACCCTAGGTGGGCCTGCTGAGTCCATCGTCAGAGACCTCCTGCAGATCATCCCATCCCTCAAGCTTCTCAGGCTCAAGATCAACCCATCCAATTCGGAGGTAATTAACGTGATCTACAGCGAGACCGAATTCTGAGGTGCCGTACTCAGCATCCGATCCATCTTGGCAGGGGCCTGGCTGACTCCCAGGGACGCGGTCCACATCTTCGGCTCCCCAATCCTCCCCAAAGCCATACTGGAGTACCTAGAGGTTAAGCTTAAGGATCTGTCCAGAATGACAGAGACTGCGACTCATTGACGCGCACCTCGCGCTCTTCCTCTTGAGGAATTGCTTTGCCCTGCCCAGACTCCTTTTCTTGCTGCAATGTCACCCGTACACAGACCGCCTCAGTGACTTTGACTGCGATATCCAGTGCTGGCTGGCTGCAGGCCAAACTGCCCATCAAACTCGGCAGCCTTGGTCTGCGATTGGTGGTGGTCCTGGCCCTGCCGGCCTACCTCTCTTTGGTCTCCTCCAGCCACAACCTCCTTGGCAACATACTCTACAGGTCAGCCGTGATGGATGTCGACCAGTTACCCGAGCCAGCCCTTGCCGCTTGGACCGATGGGGGGCTAGTGGTCACCTAGATCACCAGTGTCCAACATAACTGGGACAACATCCTAGGTAAGTCCACCCTGGAGCAGTTAGAGGCATCACTCGACCAACACCACCTCGCAGCCCAATAGTGGTGCTTGGCTCAATGCGGTACCCTCCTCATCTACCAGTACCCTTCTAGATGATGGGTGCATCCGCATTGGGGTGGCCCACCGCCTCAGTCTCTGTGTATGCGATCCGCACCAATGTCACTGCAGAGCGGAAGTGGACGTATTCAGCCTACATCCTTTGTCCTGCAGCCTTAAGCGCGGGCCAATTACCCCTACATGCCGCCTTGAATGACATTGTCACCTTGGCCTGCAGGTTTCAACCGCAGGGACACAGTAAGTGCCCAGACAGGATAACCCACTTCCCATTCAAGGGAGGCAGATCTCTAATCTGGGACATGATGTGCTGCGACACGTTCTCCAGCACCAACATCGCAGCTTCTGTTGCAAACCCCGGTGTCACAGCCCGCAACGCAGAAGAGAGGAAGGTTCGTAAGCTTGACTGGCCGCTATCAGTTCATGCCGGTAGCCGTCGAAACATCTGGTGTCCTTGGTCCTCGAACCACAGCCTTTCTCTGTCAAATAGGATCTGCTGCGGCCTGCCGGAGAGATAAGCCCCGCAAGAGGGAGTGGCTACTGCAGCGTGTGTCGCTGGACATTCTCTGTGGCAACACCACTGCAGTCATTACCGCGGGGCGGGGCTGAATACCCCCCAGCCTGTGACCCCCTGCTGTCTGTCCCACCCCACTCTTTTCTCTCTACATTTCTTCTATCTGTTTTTTCCCTTTCTTATTCTTCCCCTGTTTGAAAAAAAGACTAATTCTTTTCTAAGGGTGAGGTGGAGCATATTCCAGTTTGAATAAAATACCAGAAAGTTTTATAAAATTATAAATTCACTCATCATCATGGGAAAATGAAAAAAAAAAAAAATTCTAAATTAGGTACAAGCCCAGCAATTTTGAAGGCTGTGGTTTAGTCAGTTATATTGACCTCAGTGCTTGTCTGGCACTTTATTTTATTGACCCCAGAGGGATAAAAGGCAAAGTTATCCTCTGGGATTTTAACTCAGAATGTAAAAAGCCAGAAGAAATACCACAGCATTTTACCAATGTGCTTAGTTTTCTAAGAAGCAGCAGTTTCACAGAATTAAGTTGAGCTTCAGACAAAAAAGCTGTCTCCTTTACCATGAGTTCCCGTTTTACCTCAAGGCAATTTAGTAAAAGTAGTAATAATCCTTTCTATACTAGGCATGAAGGCCTGAAATTTTGGGGGAGGAGAGTAGTCGATTTCATCGACCCCAATTCATAACTGGTACTCACTTTATCGACCCCGGAAGGATGAAAGGGGTAGAAGTAGTAATAATAATAATTTGTAATACAGGATGAGGCATGTTGTTGATTTGAGTAGTAATTAATTAATTAACCCAGGATAATGAAAGCTTAAGTAACCCCCAGCAAGGCTTGAACTTTAAGCATAGAGAAACATAGTAAATAGCACAAGACATTGTCATTTCTGCTAATCTAACACTGTCTTAATAATAATAATAATAATGATATTAATTTTTTTAATTTGCCACAGGAGCATCGGATAAGGGGCACATTACATTACAATTTGTGTTAGGATTTACATAAAAAAATGAGGGGGAGAAAGGGAGAGGAGGGGGAAATGAGATAAAAAGTATACAAAGAATGTGAACACATGGATGATGCAGTCATCTTGATACAGGAGAGCCTCTGACTAAGGCCAATCAAGGAACCATACAGATCCAGGATCATCCTGGCCACCAAGGGCACAAGCCCTGACCCAGCTGTTGTTTTCCAATCCACAGGCACATGCTTAGAATACTTCCATTCAGCCTAACCGTTTTTGCTACAGTCATCCACTTCCTGACAAATTCGCTGCAAGAGAGTGCTTTCCTCTCCTCTCTCACTTTCTTTTCTAAATGGAACTTGGAAAAAGTCAATGAGAGCTTGACCAAAGATGAAGGTGCCTATCCTCAATTCTTTCAGCCTTGTCCACCATAGCTACTACACAGAAAGAGGAACACCACCTTCCCTGCCCTGTCAAAGGCAGATGGTGGGTGTGATCCTCATAATGGACTTAGTTGATAGCTGGATTCGTCCTACATGCAACAACAGCTGTTCAACATAACTTCAAATGATTCTACAACCTTACCACCTTAATAATAATAATAATGATGATGATTTCAAATTTTGGCACAAGGCCAGCAATTTTAGGTGAAGGATAAGTCGACTACATCGACCCCAGTGCTCAACTGGTACTTATTTCATCGACCTTGAAAGGATGAAAGGCGAAGTCAACCTCAGGGGAATTTGAACTCAGAACATAAAGACAGACAAAATGCCACTAAGCAGCCCTTGACTGGTACTTTATTTTATCATGCCTGAAAGGATCAAAAGCAAAGTTGACATCAGCAGGATTTGAACTCAGAATGTACAAAGCTGGAAGCAGAAGAAATACCACTAAGCATTTAGTCCTCTGCCAGCTCATCACCTTAATAATAATAATAATAATTCTTTCTAATTTTGGCACAAAGCTGGTTTTAGGAGATGGGGGCCAGTCAATTACATCAACCCCAGTATTTGATTGGTACTTTATTTTATCAACCCCGAAATGATGAAAGGCCTCAGTAGCACTTGAACTCGGAATATAAAAAGCCTGTAGAAATACCACGAAGCATTTTGTCTACCCTGTAATCATTCTGCCAGTATGTAATAATAATAATAATAATGTTAGAAAATTTAGTTTGAACTGTCTTACTGTTAGTTAATGATAGCAACCAATGTTTATAAATAAATAAATACATAGACTCCACTCTGTGTGTGTGTGTGTGTGTGTGTGTATATATATATATATAGTCTGTGAAATCCAACACACGAGAGCCATTTCTGTGTTTAATCAATAACCCAACTGGTTTATAAAAGTTATTGATTAACAAAGTTTGATGTCCTGACCAATCAGTCATATTGACTGATGATAAAATGTTATAAGTAGTTGAAGGAAATGAAACTTGGGGATTACAGCTTTGAAACTGTCCATTGTATCATTCAGTGGTATCTCAGTATCAAGATGATTAAGGATGAGGAGTGGGGGAGCAGAGATAGCAGAGCAACAGATTGAATGTCTTATAGTGTTACAAGGGGCATTTCAGATGTTTTGAGACTTTTTCAGGGGAGACATTTATTAATTTTAAAGAAGTACTAAACTCTAATCTCCTTCAGAGTAGGATCCTCTGACTTCAATGCACTCCAGCCACATTGTGAAGGCCCAATGAAAGTCCTCCAAAGCAAAGGTGTCCAGGACCCTTGTCACAGGGAGCAAGGTCTGCACTGTAGGGAGGGCTAAAGACAGTGTTGATGCCCATCACAGCCAAGTCATTGGTTACCAGGATGGAATTGTGGACTGGTGCAGGTGCTCTGGACTTTTGTAATGAAATCCCTTCTTGAACTCCTTCAAAATCTCCACAATGTATTCTTTGTTGACTGTTTGGCCAGAGGGAACCCAATGGATGTAGATGATGCCCTTGTCAAAAAAGGTCATCATGAGCTTCCTGGTGGATTTGTTTTGCCTGGCTTCTTGTGCTAACAAAAAACAGATGCTTGACTCATACAAGTTAATCCATAAGCAGTCTGGAGCATTTCATAAGTTTCTTTTTGCCCATTTTAACACAAAACTTTATTGCATACCGAGCTTCTAAATTGTTTTCACTTCCTAACTGCATTCTGCAAACTTACACGGGTGGGCTGAAAAGTTCATAGGCTGACTATGAAGGAGTGATGCTAGAGCTGTGAATTCTTGTATGCATTAATTTCAACTCTTCTTATTAAGAACTGCATTGTTTCTTTCCAGGTAAACTAATATTGGACTGTTCAAAGAAGACTTCAAAAGTAACTAGTAGCGACTTCTCTTGAAAATGGAAAAAAATTGGCATCATAGTGTTATCAAATACCTGCAGAAAAGGGGTTTAGTCCCCAAGGACATTCAGGAAAACATTGATCGTGTTCACCACATGGTGATGGATGACAGGCAATTGACTATAAATCAAATAGCCAATGATATTAGCATATCCAGTGAGAGAGTTGAGAATATTCTGCACAATAAACTAGGCATGATGATAGTTTCTGCTCGGTGGGTTCCACATCTTCTGACACCTGATCAAAAGTGCACCAGGCTGATCACATCATGGAAAAATCTGACATTGTTTGTGGCAGATCCAGCTGGTTTCTTTGGGCATTTCCTAACCCAGGATGAGTGTTGGCTTCATAACTTGAGCCAGAGACAATCCATGCAGTGGAAACACCCCTCCTCGTCTGCTCCAAAGAAGGCCATGGTTGTTTCATCTGCATGGAAGGCCTCAGTTTTTGGGGATGCAAAGGCATTGTGTTTATTGACTATCTTCAAAAGGGCCACACCATCAATGGAGAGTACTATACCAACTTACTAAGGCAGTTATAAAAGGCTATCAAGACCAAACGCCCAGGAAAACTGACAAAAGGGGCTTTGATTCATCAGGACAATGCTCTAGCACACAAGTCCTTGGTTTCAATGGTTGCTGTGTGTGATGTGACTTTGAACTGGTTGATCATCCTCCCTATTCTCTTGATTTTTCCCCATCTGACTCTCATCTGTTACTCAACATGAAAAACACTTGGCTGGGAACGAATATTGCACTGATGATGATGTCATATCTTCTATTGCACGTGGCTTAGTGGGCATAAGGGCATTTGGCTTACAATCATAAAGTCATGAGTTCGATTCCCGGCTGCGCTTTGTATTCTTGAGCAAGATACTTTATTTTTCTCATTGCTCCAGTCCACTCAGCTGGCAAAAATGAATAGTACCTGTATTTCAAAGAGCCAGCCTTGTCACATTCTGTCTCACGCTGAAACTCCCTGAGAACTTCGTGAAGGGTACACATGCTCGTGGAATGCTCAGCCACTAGCACGTTAATTTCATGAGCAGGCAATTCCGTTGATTGGATCAACAGGAACACTCGTCATCGTAACCAACAGAGTGCCCTATATCTTCTATTGCTACTAGTTACTTTTGAAGTCTTCTTAGAACAGTCAGAAATCAGTTTACCTGGAAAGAAACAATATCGTTATTAATCCTACTAATCCTGGGCAAAAAGGCCTGAAATTTTCAGGGATGAGGATAGTCAATTCAATCGACTCCAGTACTCAACTGGTACTTATTTTATCGACCCCGGAAGGATGAAAGGCAAAGTCGACCCCAGGGGCATTTTAACTCAGAACATAAAGTCGGAAAAATTGCCGCTAAGCATTGTTCCCGGCGCGGTAACGACTCTGACAGCTCGCCGCCTATTTGCAGTTATTAATAAGAAGGGTTGAAATTAATGCATGCAAGATTTCACAACTCTAGCATCACTCCTTCGTAGTCAGCCTATGAACTTTTTAGCCCACCCTCATACATCCATCTTGAGACAGACATGTTAAAGTAGAAATTATCTTCAAGCTGGGAAGTTAGTAGGTATTTCACTTCTAGATCACTCGTGCTATTAGGAAAGGCATAAAATCCATAATTCCATTTCCCCATTTGATCAATAGATGTAATAACTCATCATTGAACATCATTAATTAGCAAGTGTTTATATTTTGTCAAATCAATAAAATAATGGTTAATTAGCTACAAGACTAATTGTTGGAAGTGGAGGCTGCAGTTGATTGTATGAGCTACACTGTTACTGACCTTGTAGGAATGAAAGACAAAGTTGACGTCACTATGATTTGAACCAATGACTGAGAGCCTAAATAGTGGATCATGAGCCCAACACTTGTGTCGGTTCTCATCCTTGAGAAATTTGGTGAAAAGTATTATTACCCTCAATATTAGCAAAGCTTTTGACTGTTTGGAATGCAAATTCTCATGGTAAAAACTGCTAGTCTATAGGCTGTCTGTAATTCCTTAGATCAGTGAGTCAAATTGTATCATGGTGGCATGTGCTAATGGAGCTCTCTCTGACTCACATCTCTTTTGGTGCATTCCAGGGCTTAGTTTTATGTCCACTTCACCCCCCACTTTCTTCCTCCTCTACATCAGCAGTCTACTTGCTATCACTTCCTTCAACACTTACTCCTACAAGATAATACCACCCTTCAGCCCTCCCTAACCTTCCACACTCAAGCACCATCCACTTGTAACCTAGACACCTCATACCTAACCTGCACTGATTCCATGAACTTTGAAAACATCTTACTATGGGGTTATGCTAATTTTGATTGCTTAATTAGTAAAAAATAAAGAAGAAAAAAACAATCACTGCACACATCCCAAGAAAACAATCACAACCCCCTGCCCCTCCAAACATGAGAATCATGCAACTAGAATCATTGTAATCCCTTCAAATGCCTGCTCTCATTATCACTAAGGATATCTTGTGACAAGGGCACATCTTTAATATAGCAAAGACGTCAAGTTTAAAACTGGGGCTATTCAGTATATTGGTATACAATCCCCACATCTGGGACATTACTGCTGCTGTGTACACACACACACACAGCATATCCTAGACCAAATCCTGAGATATGATCTGACTGATTGTTATAAATAGGGCCAGCGCTAGGAAGTGTGAAGCCCAATTAGAGAATTGTCAGTGGCGCCCTCTACTCTACAAAAGCTGAAGATTGATGTTTTATGCTTTGTATAGTAAGCCACTCCCAGCCAAAAACGTTGAGGGCTTGAGGCTCCACCATTAGCCACAATGATATACTACAAATTCCTCATAATATCCTCTGCTTGAGCATGTGTGTGTGGGGCCCTCTCTTGGCGCGAGGCTCAGTTTGAACAAATCTGTCTAAAACCGGCCCTGGTTATAAAGTCATACACCAACACGCTCCACTCTCTGGTCCACAGACAAGCTGTCTCATCTCTCTGCCTTTTTTACTATTACCACTACCTCTTCCCCATTAGAGCTAGCTGATCTCTTGCTACTTCCACTCAGCATGAGATCAGTATCATTCATATATTCTAAACCCACTTGCTTCTCCTTTCATCACCATATGTCTAACCACCACCTCTTGGTCCCACTCTTACTACAATGCTTAGTCCTTTCCTCCCAGAACATCAGTCTTCTTGAATTCCTTCCTGGCACATATTTTGTCAGCTTGCAATGGTTTAAACACAGTATTAACTGTATCAGTTTCACTGGTTTTGGAGAAACCTGCCAAAGATGAGTTCAACACCTTCCTCCAGGCTAAACTAGTAGGATGTCATCATCATCATCATCATCATTTAACGTCTGTTTTTCCATGCAGGCATGGGTTAGACGGTTTGACTGGAAACTGG
>JAOPUL010000002.1:53196188-53206311 GCA_027564515.1 Octopus rubescens | reverse complement strand
TTCGTGATTTTCTGCGAGCTTTAGCATCCAATCACTCGTTGTTTCAAGGTATTTGGCCAATCCAATTGTGGTGGTTTCGTTGAGAGAGTTAAAACAAAATGACCAGTAGAAGTTGGGACCAAGCTCTCTGTCCTTTCTTCGGTACATTAGTCTTAGACAGACAGCCATTTTTAGGGGATACCTTATGATTCAGATGCTCTGGCTAAGTTGGACACACTGGTTGCTATAGGTACAGGTATAGAATAACTGTTAAGAAGTCTGCTTTGCAACCACCCGATTCCAGGTTCAATACCACTCTGTCATGCCTCAGATTGACCAATGCTTTATGAGTGAAATATGGTTGATGGAAACTGTGCAGAAGAGGATGTGTTTGATATTTGATTGTAATATGTAGTAGTAATAATAATAATAATATATAGTAATAATTATTGTAATATGTAACTAAGTCAATAATTCAGAACCAATGCTCTTTTATATATATATATATATGATTTTTTTTAAAAAAAGAGATCGGAAAAGGTCACTTAGAAGGCCTCCACGACAATGGGAAGACGATTTAGTTAAGCAATTTGGGTCATGCTGGAAAAGAATAGCACAATCAAGAGAGAATTGGAAGAGCATTGTGGCCAGCGATGTATAACAGCATCTGATGGTCTGGTTGATACTGTGGTATATATATATATATATATATATATATAATCAATTAGTTGTCTGTAAGTCAGAAAAAAAAACAAGTGGCTATATTTATATATATTGTCAAACAGATATGCTGGTCAGATGCTTCTGGCCAGAATATCTGAAAGATCTTCCTATCAAAGAATTGGCCCTGCTCAGTATGCAGGAAAGAGGAAGACAGAAATTTCATATAGTGTGCCCTGTGTAACCTATGGAAGCTTAAGAGGTATAGAGGTATGATAGGCAGGCTAAGGAGAATGTAGACTTTGTATGCTGCAAATATTCAGGAACAATAAGCACTAATAATAACACACATGAAATAGATTCTCTCATATGCCCTGATGGCTTCCAACAAGTAGTTGATAGCTTCTGTTACCTGGCTGACATAATTAGCAGTGTAGGTGCGTTCCAAAAGTAGAACAACCAGAGCAAGGATGGGTTGGGAAAAGTTCAGAAAGCTATTATTGCTGCTGGTAACAAAGGATTTCTCCCTTAGAGTGACAGTTGAATATATGATGCCTCTGTACAAAATACAATGCTGCATGGTTGTGTGCCAGGGGCTCTGAAGGCAGAGAATTTATGAAGGCTAGAAAGATATGAAGCAAATATGCTTCACTGGATGTGTAATGTTTGTGTGCATGAACAATGGAGTACACATTAGCTGGAGAAAAAATTAGATATAAGAGGAATCAGATATGCAATAGAGAAGACTGCACTGGTACAGGCATATGAAGCATGTAGGAGATGACAGTTGTATAAAGAAATGCAAGATATTCATGATGGATGAACCTGTAGAAGAGGGAGATCCAGGAAGACATAGGATGAAGTGATGAAGACTAATCTTGGGATGCTGAGTATAACGGAGGAGATGAAAAATGATCATGATAATTGGTAGCACACAGCACTGAGAAGACCCACCCACATATGCAAGCACAGTGAAATGAGCATTAAAATGGTTGTGGAGACTGGGAAGTATAATATATCTATATTTAGGTCTCTTGCTCACTATGTCCCTGTTCAATCTAGATCTGTTATTTCCTGTGCCTTTTGATGATACCCCTTTCATTTCTATCCCTCACATCCTCATCATTCAGCCCTCACTTCTGTTCATTCTGTTATGCTGCCTGTGCAACTAAGCATGGCAGTGAATCTTTCCTTGTTTGCTCTACCATGCTGTTCATATAACGAAGGTTAGCATTGGACTTGGCTGACCCTTTCATCCCTCTCGTATTCAGCTTGTAGCAGAGGTATTGTTCGCTGTTTACCTTTTGCTACTGCAAATTCACTCTTCAACTTTAACTACCCATTTGGGATCGTCCATTAGATATTGCATGAGCATCTCCAACCATTACAGAAATGGACTGGCCTGGCCTGACCTGGCCTGACCTGGCCTGGCCTGGCGTTCCCAAACACCAGTTTGTTAAGGGAAGGTTTGACCATTAACAGAGAGGAGAGAACCTGGCGACACCAACTTTGCAACTTCAAGATGTGACCAGTAACCACCAACCTGGCGGCGATTGACCAGACAACAAACGTCTTGATGCACTATTGCATGTCTGTCCAGGTCTTGAATATTTGAAAGAAACACATAAAATGTATTATTAAAATTAGCTGTGAATAAAGTGTTGTAAAACCAAAACCAGAGTCAGATCTATATTTGTATTTTATCAACACCAACATCCTTCGACAACATTGAAAACACTAACCAACACTCCAGCTAGAAGCTTCTCTTTTATCCAGTGTCTTGCAGCCTATGTTCTCTTTTATACACCTTGCTTTGCTGCCTTTGTAATGAGGGATGGCTCTGGCCCTAGCATTATTCTATCACCCTTACCACTATGATTATCACTCTACCTTTTGTGCCCATTACAGGGCCTATTTATATATAAAAGATTGCATCAGATCTGTTTGTACGCAAAATATATCTTCACCATTTCTGTATTGCCAGTCATCACCCACTCTCCTCAGGCCACTCGTTATTGACATCCACTACTGTTACCATTGTTCATCTCCACTACATTCCATCACTCCTCCCTCTCCTTAATCACCATTTCTACATCCATATCCTTGGGGGGGGGGTCACCCACCCACCGTGGGTTTTTTTCTGTCATTGCTCCATCAGCTATTTTACTCTCTTGATCGCATTGCCTTCAGCAAATGAACACATCTTAGACTAACGAGGGTTCTTCAGACTTAACAAGATAGAAAGCAACCTCATTGATACCGGTGCTTTGTTAAAATGCAGCCAGTACATTCTGTAAAGTAATTGGCAACCAAGGTGAAACAGTGTAGGGTTAAGAGAGTGGTTTAATCCAATCTAGGACACAGCAACCTCCCTAGTGTTGGTGCCACGATAAAATGTTCTTAGTACAGTCTGTAAAGTACTTGGTGCTAGGATGGGCACCCAGCCATAGAAACCATGACAGAAATGAAATATACAGGTGAGCCATGGTCCTCCAACCTGTCTAGGAGGGCTGTGGCTCCAAATATGATCTGATTTTAACTGTGACAATCTCTCCAATCTATGATACCATGGAAAGCAAGCAAAAATGATGATATATAAATTCACACATATACTATTGGCTTAATGGATAAGAAAGTTTATATATATATATATATATATATATAGTCTCCAGCAAATACTTTAAAGCTATTTTCCTTGCTAAAATTAGGATTGGGCTTGCAGGTGCCACGATAAATCATCATGGTCCTCTTTTTGTAGACGGATTCTCCTGGATGGGTCGGTGGGTGGGTGGAAAATTCGAGCTGGATCCTCAGTAAGCACTTCTGCAAATACCAGCTAGCAGTGTATATTTGTAGAAGGTTTATCTTAGAGAAGAAAATACCATACAAACTGAAATTACAGATCAAACAGATTAGTCGTTGAGTATGAATTCATTAAACCAAAGATTGGAATTTCTGGTATTATCTTTAATTCTTCAATTACAGTCATTTCTACACAACATGGGAAATACATTTCATGAATATTGATATTAATATGAATATAAATGAATTCACAATATTATAATAATATATTTTTTAACTGTAAAGCATGTACATTTCTTCAGACTTACATATATAACTGCGAAGTTAATGCTCTTCCAATCTCTTGCTCACTTCAATTTAACAATATTTTTTTTATTTATATCTAAAAATCTTCATTTATCTATTTTATTATTAATGTTTACTACCTCAACAACCCACATGTTGATACATGAGGGTCATTGTAGCGTTAAATATTCACCAATTATTTCCGTTCAGACGAACCATGAAATTAATTCCTGCTAAGTTTTTTTTCTCTTTTTTTTCTTTTTTTTTGTGGTGGTTTTTTTTTAATTTGTTGTTCGTTTGTTTGTTTTGTATTACTACATTGTTTTGTTTCTGTATATTTATATATGTTTTTTATTGTTTTGTTTGAAATCTTTTATTTTCAATTTTATTTTCGTTGTTTGATGTTGTATTTTTTGTGGGGTTTTTTTTTTTTGTTACTGTAGTCACTGTTGCTAATTTATTCTTTATTGTATTCACTGCACATTTGATTAGATGCATTTATAATTTTACACTTGCATGGTTAGTTTACCTTTGTGGTTTAATTAATAGTAAATATCGTCCTGCATCGATCCTTCAATCATTGTTCCCTCTCCTCCCTTTTCTCCCTCTAACCCTTATTGGGAATCTTAATTCTCAAAACCTGCATTAATTAACAGTCTATTGTTGTTAATGATGATGCTGTTAGTTCATTTGTTTGTTTGTTTTTTGTATTTTTTTTTGTTCTTTTTTGCTTATTGTTTTCGTATTTGTTTCTATCTTTTCATTTACCTTGCAGGTGTTAACAAAGAACCAAACGAAGATGAGAACGACGATTCAGTTCCTACAAATGTTATGATTATTATTATTGCCTGTGTTATTGGGGTGACATTCTGCATTGCCGTTGTGGCTGTTGCAATTGTCATCTGCAAGAAGAAGGAATACAGAAACAAACGGAGGTTGGTTGTTGTACGATTCTGTAATTATTGTTGTGTGTTGGTTTGTTGTTCCTTAGCCAGAGGTCAGTTTTTATTAAATTCCTTAGCCGGAGGTCAGTTTTGATTAAATAAATCTACTACAAACCCCCTGGCTGGCAAAAGCCTTATGAGTGGATTTGGAAGACAAAAACTGAAAGAAGCCTGTTGTATGTGTATGTTTATACATATATAAAACTCTCTGGAGTGGTTGGCGTTAGGAAGGGCATCAAGCTGTAGAAACCAAGCCAAAAATAGACTGGAGTCTGGCACAGCTCCCCAGCTTGCCAGTTTCCAGTCAAACTGTCTAACCCATGCCTGCATGGAAAAACAGACATTAAATGATGATGATGATATATACATACATATACCTCCTCAACAGTAAGACAACTATCTATATCCCTCTATTATACTCTAACCTCTCGCCTGGCACACAGCCACATCCCTCACTTCCACTCCCTCTCTCAGCAGAGAGGTCTGACTTGCAAGCTACTTGGCAACGCCATTGGTACTGGGGTCACATGAAAAGCAATTGTGCTGGTTCCACATAAAAAGCACCAGTGCTGGTGTCATGAAAAAAAAGCACCTGTGCTGGTCTCATATAAAAAGCATGCAGTACACTCTGTAAAGTGGTTGGCATTAGAAAGAGCATCCAGGCATAGAAACCATGCCAAAACAGACAATAGGAGCCTGGTGCAGCTCTCTGGCTTCCCAGTTCCTGTCAAACTGTCCAACCCATGCTGGCATGGAAAACAGACGTTAAATGATGATGATGATGATGATGATATATATATATATGTGTGTGTGTGTGTGTGTGTGTATGTATAAATACACACACATACACATTATATATAAGGGGACTTCGAGACACCACAGTGTCTTGAAGTCCCCTTACACCAATAAACCATGTGCTATATGAACACACATGACGTTACACCACTAGTTTTTTTTTGTTTTTTTTTTTACGGAGATACTTAAAAGGTTTGTGGTACAAAACCAGCAACAGTCAATGAGCTGAAGGCAGCCATTAAACAAGAATGTGTACAAATACCAAAAACAATATTTCTTGATGTTTGCAATTCCATTGCTTCATGTTATCAGCAGTGACTGGACCAGAACAGTCATCAGTTTGAATACAGGCATTCATAAAAAAATTAAAATGACTGTCTGTAAATTCCTATATATATATATATATATATATATAATTACAAATATGTTTTGGAGAAGACAATGTATGACTTGGGTCATTATGTAACAATGTCAAGGCAGGCAGTTCCATTCAAAGTGACAACAAAGGAGAGATTTCAATTCTAAATACCAAGCCACTGTAGCACCTGTCACTGACACAGGCACCGTATTTCTTTAAATATTTTTTCGTTTTTCATTTGTTAGTGAAGAAGGGTCTGTACCAATAACCTTCACAAGACCACCCAGTCTACTACTGATAGAACTGAACTGAACATGGCCATCTATTTTCCTCTTGTGGCCTGGGATATTCAGACTTAACCCTTTTGATAACAACCTACCCAAGACTGTCCCTGGTGCTATGATACGAACTTTTAAATTAAAACCATCCATTAACATTTCATGTTAATTTATGTTCCAAACAAGGTGGTGAGCTGGCAAAATCATTACCGTGCCAGGTAAAATGCTTAGTGGCATTTCGTCTGTCTTTACATTCTGAGTTTAAATTCCACAGAAGTCAACTTTGCCTTTCATCCTTTCGGGGTCAATAATATAAGTATGAGTTGAGCACTGGGATCGATGTAATCAGCTTATCCCCTCCCCCGAAATTGCTGGCTGTGTGCCAAAATTTGAAATCAATTTATGTTCCAAACACCAACTTAATGACAAAATTATTTTATCAAGTTATTCATCAGTTTCAAAATGTTTTGAAACAAAGGCAAGGTATTTAAATAGAATTACAAGAGCGAAAGGGTTAAGTGTCTCTATATGCAAAGGGTACAACATAACACAAGTAAACTGGATACAAATCACTGTGGTTGATTGGCTGGTACTTTATCAACTCAGCCAATTGGATCAAGGCAAAGAAGTATTTCAAATTCAAAACTTACCGTATGGTGAAGGAGTACGACTTCTGTAGTTCTTCTGAGATCCAGTAGAATTTCCACTGTTTCTGGAAGAATTCAAATTGTTGTCATGTCTACGAGAATAAACTGTATCTCTGGAACATTTCCTTTCTCTGGAATTAGATTGTCTTCTATGTACTGCCGAACGCTCACGGGAACTACTTCGCTCTTGAGAAGAAGACCGATTTCGTAAAATCATACAGTTGAGACTTTCGCCAGAGGAAGAGTGCTCATATCGGGAGCTGCGTGCAGAGTTACTTCGATTTCTAGAAGAGAAGATAGTGTGTGTATATGTATGTATGCACATATATACACATCACACATATATACATACACACATATATATACACATACACACATACATATATATATACACACATATATATACCCACATATACACACACACACATATACACACACACACATACACATATCATATATATATATATATATATATATATAAATATATGGGTGTTATGTGTATGCGCATATATATGTATATATACACACAAACACATCATTTGTCTAATGTAATGCTTTATATAGCATGGACAGCCACTCCACTTTCTTTTTTGGGGAGTGGTAGCCACATCACACCACCCAATTTAAAACCACTCCCATAGATAGGCACCTTTACAAGCATCCAAACCAGGCTCCCAATAGAGAGTCATCATGGCCTCACAGGACATTAACACCTGCTACACATTACGAGATGCCTAAAACTAAAACTAACCAGACTTAATAATTCTCCTTCCACTCTTCTAACATCCATAGACTCCAAAAGAAACTTGAACCCCTTCACTACCACATCCTTTCTTACTAACATGTAAACCACACATCTGATTCTTCATCAAGGTACAGTTTTTCAACCCTTATCCATACTCCATGTCTGCTCTCCAGGTGACACACTATTCAAATTTCATTCCAAAAGATAGTGTCAGTGCATATATTGATTTCATTCTCCTATCACTCAGCTCTCTCACCTGAATACCAGCAGTAAAGACATCCATTTACTCTGGCTCAAGGTCTCCATTCATCTAAATAAATCTGTTTCCTCATTTGCTCTCTACATTTCTCTAACCACTAATAATTCTTCAACCATGAACCATGCCACCTCCTACACTGAAGATATCTCTCTCTCTCTCTCTCTCTTTCTCTCTCTCTCTTTCTCTCTCTCATCATCATCATCCATGGCTTCAATGATCACAGCTTATACTGCTATACTGCAGAAACTGTATCTTTCACAAACTCAATTCTTTACATCAACCTTGTGTCATCCCCTACACACATCACTGACCAACACACAAACACCTAACATCTCTTTACATTTGCAAACCTTATCCTCTACACCCTTCATTGACTGACACACACAACACACAGACAAATACACAAGATTGCTTTCCTTACCTCCAAACTGCTACCAAACCATACAATCTCTGCAAGTATTGGATATCCAACCACTGCCTTATCAGGATTACCTACCACACACTCACATACCTCCCAAATTCCCCACCACCACACACATACTGGACCTTATGTCATTCAAGTCAGCTGACTGGTTGTACCTCTGTCAGTTCTAACTTAACTATCCTAGTATATGCGTCACTGCTGATCCATCAGAGACAGCTAAGCATGTAAGTGAAATCATCTTCTAAGGCAATTCTTTCCATTTTCCACACACAACCAAACCTTACAGGCCCAAGTCCCTCACATGGTTAACTCATGACTGAGTTGCAGCTGTTCAAGCAAAGGATATACCCTACAATGCTGAAAGAAACCCTATCACCTACAAACTCAAAAGCTTTTACTCATCCCCACAACTCCTGCAAAACCACTATTCAAAATGCAAGGAACTCTTCCATTATACAACCTACAATATCTCCTGTTTCCCAAATTGTAGCTGATCCTGTTGGTCCCTTGCTAAAAGGGTCTCTGACAACTTTGCTGAATTCTCTTTTTCTGTTGAGGTACTTCTTAAAGTACCATCATGGTTGAAAAGTAAAGAAAAAGTTTCCACATATGCTGTCTACTTGGCATCCAACTAAAAACCACATACACAAGATACATTTCCCTTAAAACATTCCAATTTTCACAGTAATTTGACAAGTAAAGACATTTGAATGAACAAACCCATTTTTAAATGGGTTTGTTTGATATTTTCTGTTCAGTCATTACAGAACTGTGCTTTTGACTTAGAAAATTTCCAACAGGATATTAAGAGTTAAGAAACAGCAGTAAACTAACATTAAAGTACCTCTTATAAATAGCTAGTTCATTTGTCAAGGACTTCACTCGTATTCTAAGCTGTCGTTCAGATGATCGAAGCTGCCTCATCTAAATAAAGAGAACAAGTAAATAGATTTAGTAATCTCCCCACCCTCTCTCTCTCTCTCTCATATTTTAAATCTTCATAGCAACTGTACCATATATAAAATATCAATTTATAAAATTAAATTTTTTTAAATCAGTTAATAGTTGGTGTTTCATGAATCTTAACTATGAACATTCAAGAACTACAATTTAATTGTATATATTTAATTGTGTATAAATGAGTAACATAATTTTCTTCATTGGTGACTTCAGTGGACATGGCTATCGTTATAGTTCTATGAATGAAGAGGGATCAAAGCTTCTGGCATTTTGTGAGATAAGTGAATTATCTGCTGTACAAGAAACCACCCTTCCACTTGATCATCTAGCAATCAGGTGAACATGCAAACCAGATTTAGGAAACAGGATAAGCAGAGGATGTACTGAAAGCATAGAAGCCAAGGTAAAGACAGGGTTGGAAAAGTCTAGGGAGCTACTGAACTACTATCTCTGCCGGGAATAAAAGGATTTGATTTTCTCTTTGAGTGAAAGGTAAACTGTGCAGTGCAGTGCTTGTGTTAGGGAGACATGAGCACTGAACACAGAGGTTGTGCAAAGGCTGGAGAAAAATGAAGTCAGCAAGCTCTGCTGGATGTGTAATGTCCATGGATGACAAGGCATAGCTGAGCTGAGAAATAAACTGGATACAAGAGGAAACCATTGTAGTGTACCAGAATGGATAGACATGTGATATGTTGGTGCACTTGGCTATGTGTGACTAATTGCCTCAGTACTAATCTTGAAAAGTTAGGATTCACAAAACAAGTAAGAACATGCCTAATCAAGGGACTGCAGCTACATGCTATCAAAGGCACTGTTAAAATATGTAAAACATTCAAGTAGTTTAGCATGTAATAAGATCCACATATGCCAAAGGAAGGCGCGTGGCTGAGTGGTTAGAGAATTGGAGTCACAGTCGTGAGGTTGTGAGTTCGATTCCCTGACCGGGTGATGCGTTGTGTCCTTGGGCAAGACACTTTATTTTCA
>JAOPUL010000002.1:53075487-53092861 GCA_027564515.1 Octopus rubescens | reverse complement strand
TGTGCTTAAATATTTCCTTGATGACAGGGACTTAAATATTTAAAATACTCATAAACTGGGTGGGTGGATTTTGTGTGTGTTTGTGTGTGTGTGTGTGTGTGTGTGTGTGTGTGTGTGTGTGTGTGTGTGTGTGGATGGCAAGTAAAATTTAACAAGTATGGTTGGATTTGTAAATTTTGTATAGAGTGTTTATTTTGCAAGCCATATATGTATATATTATTATATACATAAATATTTCTTATGAAACAAAAGTATTTGTGTAGTTTGTTTTTGCTATACAAATAGATTATCGTAAGCATATTATTGTTATAATATTTTTCAAGTCATTCTAATTTCGGACATTCATATCTTGGTTATATTAATCAAGTCATTTTTGTTTGTTTGTTTTTTGGGTTTTTTTGCATTGAGTGGCACTGCTTCAGCCCATTCCTCTCCACAGAACTATTACCATTAACATCATCATTCTTATTTTTTTAAATGTTCCATCTGTGTTAAACGGAGCTTTTTTAAAGTAATGCTTTTATTAGTAATTGAATACCCTTTCTAAAACTAATTATTTTTGCAGAAAGCACCCGTTTAATTTTTAACTGAAAGATAACCATCTCCCAAAGAACAGAGGTCAGTTGTGTGTCATTTTAGATGGCTCATTCACTTCACCATTCACAGACAGAGACATTAATGTTGGTGACATCAATATTTTCTATTTGGACAGAAATACACTGCTTCAGTAGAAGTAATGTGCAGTTTATTAATCATTGATATTGTTTTCTTAGTAATTTTCCTTTTTGAAGCTGGAAATTCACAAAGAACACAATAACACTACTCAGAGATGAGTGCATGAGAAAATATTCTAGCTTCAGTCTGCCTGAACAATCTTCACTCCCTTCTCCCCATCAGCTGTATAGTAATACAGATATTAAAGACTGTGGCGCTCTCAGCTGTTTAGTAATAGATATTAAAGACTGTGGCCTTGTAACTGTATAGTAATACAGATATTAAACACTGTGACCCTGTCAGCTGTATAGTAATACAAAATATTAAACTCTGTGGCTACTTGTGATAGACTTTGCTCGAAATAAAATGTTTTATTAATTTTTTAAATATTATTTTTAATATTTTTTTAAATCTATGAATCCTGCATCAGATTTTTAACCTAAATTTGGCATATACGCATAATGTTCGTATATACCTCCGTAATGAAATTATGGCAGCATACACCCCTTCAATGAAATTAGCCCATTAATTAATGGTCAATAAAATATCACAATGTTCATTAGACAGGTTTTATTTTCTTCTTTTTACAATACCATATCATGTATACTCTAATATTTGCTACTTCATTATGTACACAAAGTTTCGCTGTCAGTTGCTAACCCTTCACCTCCATCATCATCATTTAATGTCTGTTTTCCATCCTAGCATGGATTGGATAGTTTGGCAGGATCTAATAAGCCACAGGACTGCATTGAGCTCCACCATTGGTTTTGGCATGGTTTATATGGCTGGATGCTCTTCCTAATACTAACTACTTTACAGTGTATTCTGTGTGTGTGTGTTTTGTTGTTGTTTTTTGCAACACCAGCACTAATGAGGTTACCAAGTAACTTGCAAGACAAGAATAGAAACAACCTCCTCAACTGACTCGGAGTGTATTTGAGAGAGGAGGAGGTGGTTTTATGCCAGATGTTCAGAGGCTAAAGTATGACAGAAGAACAAGCACAAGTGTCTTGCTATAGAAGAGATACATGGCTACCCTGTTGGAAAGAAGATAAAAATGGTGGTGACAGAGCATACTCTTAAAGTGCAAGGTGAGCATAAAGGAGAATAAGGACAGTGGATCAGAGGGGAAGAAGACAGTGAGTAATTTCATTTAGTATGAGAGGAAGGTGATAGAGATGAGAGTAGGGGTAAATGTTGTGAGTGATGAACAAAGGTGGTGGTATGGCTGATGATAAATATCAATATATAGAGAGGGGGAAGGTGAGAGAAATAGAAGTGACTCAGGAAGTGGGAGGTGACAAGTTGCAGCACAGGAAGGGAGGAGAGCAACTGCCTCATAAACTTTGTAGTTACATCAGAAAGTATAGATGATGTGCAGAGTGGTGGGGAAGGAGATGTACAGTGACAGAGATGGACAACAGAGGTACATAGGGATGGATATAATGAGTGGGGCAACAACAGTGGGGGGGGGGAGATACAGACATCAATGGCAGATATGAGAAAAGTGTTGAGAATGATATGAGAAGTGTTAAAGTTGACATAGGGCAGATCTAAGATGTAGCTCAGAAGGGAGGGAGAGATAATTGAAAGAACAGAAGAGTGGGGGGGGGGGCAATCAGATAAAAATAGTGTGGGAACAGATGAAAATAAGGGATGGATGTTATCATCTTGGGTTTAATTGCTTTCACCATCATCATTGTTGTGTTAATGTCTACTTTTCTATGCTTGTGTGGGTTAGATGGAATTTTCTGAGGCAGATTTTCTATAGCCAACCCTCACCTTCTTCCAAGTCAGGAAAAATTTCCCTGTGGCCATATTCTCATGGATGGTTGGAAGGAAAGGACACCTCCTGCATGATGATAACTATCATGTAGTGTCAAGGTAAGGATGTGGTAATGCACGCACACATATATATGACAGGCTTCTTTCAGTCTCCATCTCCAAAGTCCACTCATGAAGCTTTGGTCGGCCTGGGATAATAGAAGACATTTACTAAAGGTGCCATGCAGTGGAACTGAACCTGAAACTATGTTGTTTGGAAGCAAACTTCTCACCGCGCAGCAACGCCTGTCATTTCACTTAGCTTTCATCAGATGTTTGTCTTCAAGTCTGTTTCTTTCATTAACTAACAGAACCATCTCTTTCATTTGACATTGTCTTTAGATGCCAATCTCTGATATGTTGCTATTAATGAAGTTGTAATTTGAAAATGTTAATATATCTGCAAGCATACATAGCAACTATGATATAACAACAAAAAGGTCTCAGCTATTTCATGTTGGTTGCAATTTGAAGCGTGTTTCTTTGTTGAATTAACTTTCCACCTTATCTGTTCGTGTTGCCTCTTTGTTAGTCAAAGTAAATGGATCTTGTACACAATTTTAGGGTGTCATTAACTAAACAATCAGGTAGAGTTATGTTTGCTAACAATACACTAATGGCTGCTATGACTGGCTCAAAAAAGTACACTTATTGATCACTTTTGTTAGCAACATGTCACCAACCTGACTTCTTGGTTCTTGTTTTAGTACCACTGTAGTTAGCAACCTCTTGAAACTCCTAACTCCCAATATTTGTTGAAAGACCTTTTATTTATGGTGCTTTCTTCAGATGGCTATATAGAGAGCTTTGGTTTTGAGTTCATTTCCATTTCATAGCATCTTGGACAAGTGTCTTCTACTACAGCCCTAGGCCAACCAAAGCCTTCTGAGTGGATTTGGTAGACGGAAACTGAAAGAAGTCCATCGTGTGTGTATATATATATTTCAAAATTTATATAGAAGCAAAACAAACAGAAAATACACACATAGAATGTTGCCAAGTTCTCATCAGTTATTGTCCAAAGAATCATAATTTCATACCTTTAACGATAATATTGTTCAACTTTGGTGGTCAGCAGCGAAAAAAACACTGAGAAATGGCAAACAAACAAGCGACAGAGACGAAAAATAAACACAACAGAATGTGAACTTACAAACAAAATGAAATAAATATACATTATACAAACAAAATAAGGCCTTGCAGCCCAAAGATGAAACAAATAATGAACAGAGACAAAAAACAAACCAACAGAATGTGGACATTCAAACAAAATGAAATAAATATGCAAAATACGGCCTTGCAGCTCAAAGACAAGACGAATAAATGGGTAACACAAGAGAAAGTGTCCTAAAGGACTGGAAACGAAAAACACAACGGTCAGACAACAAACCATGTTGTAAGTGGGAGACAAGAGAAAGGCAACTCATCACCTCAGTGATTAGGCATAGAGTCAATAGATGAGATCCAGAGATGCTCAATATAGAAAACACTTAGTCACGCTCAAATGATTTTAACTTACACTCCGAAACCTTTACCGAGGACTAAGTCTGAGTGGTAAAGATTGGCTATAAGAGGAATCCAGGTGAGCAGATATGGAGATAATGTTGCAAATAAACAAATAAAACTGCTTGGGCTAGATATATAAAATATACATATATATATACATGTTAATAGAGAGAAAACAGAGACTGAAAATATTCAGATGAACATTCATGTATAAATATATAAATATTTATATATTAACAGAGCAGACTTACAGAGTACAAAGACACAAAAAAAATTAAGAGGAGAAGGTATGGTATTACAAGTCCAACAGTTGTTTCTGGGGGGCTTGAAATCACATCTTAATGTTGGCAGATGTAGTTCACAAAAAGACAAGGATATGCAACCAGTAGTGGAAGCATATAAACATTAGGTAGATTCAGTTTCTGTTTTCAGGGTGGAGAGATAGATATCTAACATTTCCAATCATAATACAGGGAAACTTAAAGGTAGAATGGCCAATAGAAGCAAGTGGAGGGAGGAAGTAGGCAGCTCAAGGGGAGGTGGGGAATGTTGAAGCAAGAAGAGATAGGAAAGTCAGAGTATGAAGAGGGTGGTGTGAGTGATCAGGGTATTGAGAGAAGTAGAAATTGGGGGATGGGTAGTATTGTGAAGGGTGGTCCTTGTTGTTGGGTTTGACAATAGATGTTAATAGTTAGGGAGATTGGTACAGTGAGAGAAGGGAGGGAAAGGATCTAGTTATAGATACCAGTAGAGTGACGATGGGGGGGATTCAAATTACATAGATTTTACATAATGGGCAAACAATGAGTAGAATTTGTGTTTACATGAAAGGATTACATCTGAGAATCTATTAAGTAATGATGGATTGAGGTTGCAAATTGAGTTTACAAACTCTGAGGTTAGTGTTGTATAGGGAACACTCACAGATAAAGGACCAAGATAAGAGTATAGGGAATGTTTTGGAACCTGAGGTTGTGTATGTAAGTTGCTAGAGCGGTAGATAATTTAGAAGTTCGATTGAAGAATTCATGTCTGCTTGGTAGCAGCATTTCAAATATAGTGCCACCAATACATGGTGTTACTACCCAGCATTTGTAGACTACATTTTTGTATAGACAGAAACAACCAAGGAGACAGAGTTGGGACACCCAACAATTTCAGATTTTCCTGCCTGCACTGGGGTTGGAATTGATCCCTGGAAAGGTCTGGTTTGTATGGTCAGTTACCACCAAAGTACAGAAACTGAAGGAACAGAAGAGGGGGGTGGCAATCAGATAAAAATAGTGTGGGAACACATGAAAATAAGGGATGGATGTTAAGCAGCAGTATCATCTTGGGTTTAATTGCTTTCACCATCATCATTGTTGTTCGGGTTCAGTTCCACTGCATGGTACCTTTAGCAAATGTCTTCTACTATTATCCTAGGCTGACCAAAGCTTCATGAGTGGACTTTGGAGATGGAGACTGAAAGAAGCCTGTCATATATATGTGTGTGCGTGCATTACCACATCCTTACCTTGACACTACATGATAGTTATAAAATGAGTGTTATCATCATGCAGGGTGTCCTTTCCTTCCAACCTTCCATGAGAATATGGTCACAGGGAACATAGTTGGGCTGGGAGGTGGTGTTACCCCTGCTATATATGTGGTCGTATTGATAGCAGTATGGGGAGTAGCATTAAGGTTGGTATTATTGAATCAGGTAGGGTTTCTAAAGGTTGTATTACTGCTATTAGGTGGGGTAGGGTTCAAGGAGATATATCATAGGGTCTAAACTCAGGCAGTGAAGTTTGCGTCTATTAGAGGAGACAATTATGGATCCTATGTTAGGTGGGGTGGAGTAGATTTTAATAGAGGATTTATTGAGAGCTCGAGAGCTGCAGCCATGCTGGGTCTCCGCCGTTAGCTTTGCTACACTTTCACTACTTGAAACCTCCTCTGACATGTGGCATTTGGTGAATAACGTTTTGATGTTGCTGCCCTCATCTGCGTTTCATACCGCAAGGTAGATTCATCCAAAACTATTGACAGGATGAGATCCAGTTTTGTTTTGAAAACATCTACATCCACCCCATGTAGATCTGTCAGGCTTTTTGGGAGGATTTTGAAGAGCTGTGAGCTCTTGCAGTATCTGATCCTGTATCCTGATGGCAATATTAGGATTTTTGGTAATATGCAGTGGCGCCTCATTCTGCTGTTTGTGTAACTTTCAATGCCAAAGTTTGGTACCAGTTCTTCTAGGATTCTCCCAATGTATATCACTGCATATCTTTCCCACCTTTGGTCTAGGGAGTTGAGTCTTAATTTTTTCAGTTTCTCTCAGTAGCTGACATGTCGCATTGAGACAATCTTTTTTGTGTAGCTTTGCTGGATTGCTTCGAGTTCCGTCATTAATTTTACAGTGTGGGGACCATAGTTGGGAGCAGTAGTCTAAATGGCTGAGGATAATTGTCCTCCAGAGGACCATCATGGAATCCTGTTCTCTCATTCTCAAAGTTCTGGCCATGACCATCCCTTTTTTTTTTCAGACATAATATATCTAAGGCAATACTGCTGTGTGTCGTTCATTTTGAAGTTGGTAGGATGTAATTTTAAGTAGGATTTGGTCACTGTTTAGTCATCTAAGGTTTGCTCCATTAGTATGTTAATGGAGTAATTTTAAAGTTAACTCCATTAACTTGTTAATTGAGTAATTTTAAATTTTAACCCAGTAGCATGTTAATGGAGTAATCTTCGATTCTACTTTCCTAACCCTTTCATGCACTGGGTTGTTGTACAACAAATTTAAACAATGAATTTATAGTCACGTTACACCTAGGAACCAATTGACTTTGCTGTTAATGTCAAGAGTGTAGAAAAAAGTTTTCAAGAATTTTTTTTAGATTGGAGTTGGTTTTGCACTGTATGTATGTATGTGAGAGAGAGAGAGAGAGAGAGGTTAAGATAGGTGAAATTTTGTCAAGTGAGTGCAACATAGAATTGAATGAAAATGTAGAAACTTTCTACTTGGGAATACAGCTTAGAGCCATCGTTGTTGAGAAGTGGTGGATGTGACATTTCTGCAAAGTCAGTTGAGAACCTTTTGGTAAGGGATCAAACTAGTAAGGCTGCAATTTGGGATGGGGCAGGAGAGCTTCCAGGCTGTGAAAATACATAGACATTTTTACATTTCAGATGGTAGTCTTGCAGGAAATGAAGCGGTGGGTAAAAGCCACCCAATTGGTGAGGGTGGGTAACTTTGTTTCCAGGTTTTGTGGACAGCTTTCTTTGTTTATACTGCAGCAGCACAGCTGTGTATTGTTGTGGACCGTTTGGGGATTATGGGTTTGAGAGGATCCAGGTTGGTGTTTATAAATGTCCATAAAAAAAGAAAGATTTGTTCAGTGAATTTCACATTATTTTTGTCATCAATAGGTTTTGTTGTAAGTAAGGAAGGGTGTGATAATTCATGAGTTGTCACTAACAACTGCTTCAATCCTGGTAAGTAGCCCAGCTGGATGTCATTGACTACAGGTGAACTTCACGAAATTTTGTGCTTGCAGGGATACCAATCACAAACTGGAGAAAAGCAGGCTACAGAAGTGTGCACCTGGACAGCTTCCCTAAAGGTTATCCACAGAACAAAGATCCTATCATATTGGACAGTAGGTTATTGCGAGACAACCTCCATCTGTACCCTGTGATAGACATTGGCAAAATACAGTGGAGTGAGAATTAGTGCAAGACATTATGATATCCTCTGGGAGAAAACCTATTCTGAGTACTTGCAATAGAGTGAATGCCACTAAAAGCACCCAACGGCCTGGAGGTGGTTTAAACTGTGTAGTCTGTCAGGCCAACCACCAAATTTTCCAGTTAGATGTCCACATCAATCTGATATTTCATTGGATTAGCAAAATTGTTAGGGCATTTAGACAAAATACCTTGCAGTATTTCTTCTGGTATTTTCTGAGTTTTAATCCTGTGGAGGTCAACTTTGCCCTTTAAACATGTACTGGGGTTGATGTAATCAACTAACACCACTCCCTAAAAAATTGCTGGCCTTGTGTCTAAATCAGAAACTGATATCGAAATTAATTAAAACACAAGATATAAAATATAGATATTTATCTTTCTGAAAAGACAATGATATACAATTTTTCAACCAAAAACTAAAACCTTTCAATACATTTTAATGACAAACTTTATTAAACATACGAGCAAACTAATTTCGGAAATAACTTTCACCGACCAAAAATATCAATTTTATAACCTCCCTTCCGAGCAAGGGCCAATTTATCTTGTACAAATTCTTCAGCATCAAAGTCTATTCCTGTTTGTAATTTAGCTTGAAGTTTTGCCTGAAAAAGCTTTTCCTTTTTCTTTCGACGTTTATGCAATTCCTTGCGCCGTACAAATCGCATTCTTTTACGCAGCTTTTTCAGTCGATGTCTGTTCATTTTTCTACGTCTAATTTTCAAAATATTTTTTGCTTGTATTGCCAAAGGGGACTCAATAATCCACTCATTAAGAAAAGATAAAGGATCTTCCTTGCTGATAATAGTTGGGGAATGAAATGGAAGTTGGAACACGTCTTTGTTGGATTTCATGGGACAATCGTAGAAAGGAAGAGGTGAAATAAGAGGGTCAGTTACTGAACCTGTAGGCAAGGCAGGGCGAAGGTTGTGCCTGGTGAAATTTAAAGAAATTCCTGAGTGAGGTAAAGTAGACAACACTGCATAGCCATTTAGTAAGTTGTCTGTTGAACGCTTTGGCATGCTGCTGTATGTATGATTGGTGTTTGATACATCATACAATTTCATATGACCAGGTAAACACTTCTTCCATTCACTTTTACTAATGCCTATTAAAACAAAAAAATATATATGATAAATTGCTGGCTTTAAAAGACAAAAACAACAACCTAGTTCTAATAACATGTTGGAGAATTATCTACTGTATTTATTTCAATCAAAATTTTACTAATTAGAAAAAAATCTGAATTGCAGGATGACAATTAAAATCATAAGACCTACCTGAAACCATAAGGTTTCTAAAGGCATGGCATATTCTTGTTAAAGCAGGTGTCATATTAGAAACTCTGTTAGTTTCAGAACCTAAAAAAGATAGAAATATAATATTAATATACACTAAAGATGTATATAATATACACATAGTATTGTTGAGTCATTAACATAATAATATTAATAATAATGGTATAGGTATGGCTGTGTGGTTAAGTTTGCTTCACAACTACATGGTTTTTGAGTTCAGTCCCACTGTGTGGCACTTTGGAAAATGTCCTCTACGACAACCCTGGGCCAACCAAAGCCATATGAGTGGATTTGGTAGACAGAAATGGAAAGAAGCCCATCATATATGAGTGAGTGTATGTGTACGCTTGTGTCTATGTGAGTGTATGTATGCTTGTGTCTGTGTGAGTGTTACTGTCATACAAGCAGTGCCATTCATTTTCAACATGTTGCAAGAACATATGTGGCCATGGGGAAATATTACCTTGCTTTGAAACAGGCAAGGGTTTGCGACAGAAAAGGCATCCAGCCGAAGAAAATCTGCCTCAATAAACTCCAGCTAATCCATGCAAGAATGGAAAACTGGACATTAAAACACTGATGATGACTGTTGTCATATAATACCATATAAATACTTTGAGGTTCAGATTTTTTTTTTACAGAATTCTAAACAATACCCTTCATCTCCAAAGAATTAAGATAAAAGAGTCACTGTAAAAGCATGTAATAAAAACTGAGCTCAATTTTCAAATAGCACCTACAACAATTGATCTCCATCTAAATTATTATTCTATAAAAAAAAAATTAAAATTCTCAATTTAAATCGAAGTTCTATAGATCTCACAAAACTCATTAAGTCATGATCATAATGACAAACCTGTGAACTAAAATATTTGAACTTCAAAAGTTTTTTAAACAAAAGAGACTGCTTGAGATTTTGCTGAGGAAGGGTTACACCTAGTGCCTGAAAAGTTCCTCTAAAAACAGAGAGTAGGAAGTTGGGGTAAGCAACAGGGAAACCTGTCTATATATAACAAGGAATTTACAGAATGTAGTTCTGATGAAGAATGAAAACTTAGGCAATGTAATTCTGAGAACACACAGTTATTTCCAAGTGTTTGTGACAATAGCCATGGACCCCCTTAAATGTTTTTTTTTTAATGACTTAACTAGAAGGGCTGCCCCTATGGCCTTTGGAAGGGTGTCTGAAACTAGTAAAGTTACCAAGTTATTCAAACACAATTCTAGACTCACAACCTCTGATGACCTCATACACTTATTCTTTAATAAATGTTTCAACCATTGGAATGCAGCCATGCTGGGGCACTGCCTTGAACAAATTGACTCCAGTACTTATTCTTTAAGCCTGATATTTATTCTATTCTTCTCTTTTGCCAAACCACTAAGTTATGGGGACATAAACAAATCAACACCAGTTGTCAAGTGATGAGGGGGACAAACACATACATACATATATATATATATACATACACACACACAAAGAGTTTCCACACCGTTTTCATCTAAACTCACTCACAAAGGATTGGTTGACCTAGGGCTATAGAAGACACTTGTCCAAGGTGCCACACAATGGGACTGAACCTGAAACCATGTAGTTGCAAAGCAAGTTTCTTAACCACACAGCCATACCTGCATTTATCTGCAGCTCAAAGACTAGATTTCTGCAACTCCAATCACTTGCAAGTGTCCACAGCAGTCCTCTTGTCTTCAGACAATCAGACTGTATTTTCCTTAATGGTATATCAATTTTGGAGAACTCTTGATTCACGTGATTATCTCCCTTTCTCATTCCGAGATGTTTCCAACTGCCACCAAGTGATTGTTTTACCTTCTCTGGAAGAGGAGATAGTTTTGTTGTTCAAATAATGCCACTAGCCACTCTGGAGTTATTTCACTTAGCTCATTTTCGTTTATCATCATTATCATCAACATCAGACAGAGTTTATTGAAGCAGATTTTGTACAGCCAGATGCCCTTCCTGTTTCCAAATAACGTAATATTTCCCCATGGCCAGGCAAGTTTTTCTGTAGAAGATTGGAAATGAATGACACTGGTTATATGACAGTGACACTTATTTATAACTATCGTGATGTGAAAAGGAGGCAAATGTGCACGCATATACACTCATGCACACACACAAATGGCATTTAAAATTTACAACAGCTGTTTCAGTAGAATTTTATTTATTTAATGTAGTCATAGAAGATTACATCATAATATATAATGCACCCTCATCAGGTAAAATTTTAAACATCAACCCAGACATAGCCAACATTAGCTCTATCCAGGTCAATGTTTAAAATCTTACCTGATGAGGGTGGATTATATATTATGATGTAATCTTCTATGATTGCATTAAATATATTTTAACACAACAGCTGTCTGTGTTTAGTTTTTATACCTATGCCACACCAAGGACCTATCCCCGAGTCAGATCTGATTCTAATTGGATTTGGCACTTTTGCATATCTACGGTATCCTACTAACACTTGATGTATCCAAAGTTGCCTATTTCCCTGTGAGCTCTGTTATCATACTGAGCCATTTCATAAGAATCAAGGCACATCAACTCATAGGATGCCAGAAATGGCTCAGTACGATAACACAGAGCTCAGTGAAATAAACAATTTTAGATACATCAAATGTTAATAGGATACTGTAGATATGCAAGTACCAAATCCAATTTGAACCATAGATCTAATTCAGGGGTAGGTCCTTAGTGTGGCATAGGTATTAAAAGTAAATGCAAACAGCTGTTTCGATATATATGTCTCGTCTGTCGGACAACAATTGCCTGTGTGCCGGTGTCATGTAAAGCACTAGTGCTAAGAGTCCGGTGCTGGTGGCATGTTAAAAGCACCCAGCACACACTGTAAGGTGGTTGACGTTAGGAAGAGCATCCAGCTGTAGAAACCAAGCCAAATCAGACTGGAACCTGATGCCGACCACGGCTTGCCAGCTCTAGTTAAACCATCCAACCCATGCCAGCATGGAAAACGAACGTTAAAGGATGATGATGATGATATATATATATATGCATATATATATATATATCTTTTGTTAGTTTCCACCTGCAAATCCACTCACAAAGCTTTGGTTAACTGAGGGCAATAGCAGAAAACACTTGCTCAAGGTGCAAGCTTCTTAACCAAACATCCATGCCTAAGCAGGCTTTTTACAATTTTATCACAACAAAAAGTCCATTAGTACTGAACCATGTGGTCCATGGTAATTAATTTCATTTAAATTCAGTAATATACAAAGCAGGAGTGGGAAACAGTTTTCAGAGCAAAGGACAAATTGCAAACATCTAAAAATCTGTGGTCATACCCAGGTTTGGGAGTTCCAGGGTTTTGAGGAGTATGGAACCTTTTAGCTACTATTGGTCCCAGGTATACTTTGACCTGGAGTAGTAGCACCTGTCAGAGACCCAGCTTTGGGTTAAATAGCATGCACTTATCCAAACCAGGGTTATGTCGAAATCACAGGATGCAGCATGGTGGATATGAACTATTTCAGCAAATGAATTTATTGAATTAATAGCAAATATCACAAGTTGCTAAGAGGATAAACAGACAACAAACTGTCAATGACCAGGATCAAACAGTTAGCAAACTGTTATCATCTGTAGTCATGGCATGTGCAGATGAGATATTTCAGTTAGTAAAAGACTAATGAGACTAAAAACCAAGCCAGATGTTCATGCAGCATCACTCGATTAGGACATCTGGTGTGGAAAAGTTGCATTTTCTGGGCAAGTTACCCAACAGGATGATGTAGTATCTGTAGAGAGAGAGTCACACACATGTGGAGGAAAATAAAGAATCTACAAGAGACTTAGAGGGCAAAGAGTTGTTCCCTACCCCTCTGATGTAATTATTAACATACCTACACAAGTGTGCCCCTCCCACTGACTTTGTTTACTCATAACTTTCAGAAAAATGGATATTCTGTAATGAAATTTTCTACAAATTCCTTTCAGATGGTGCAGATTCCTATGATATCGGAATTTGTTGTGAAAAATTTTATCGGAAGGGTGGGGAGAAAACTTTCTGATAATTCCCACGAGTCGATTTTGTTTCCTCATAACTTTCAGAAAAATGGGTATTTTATAATGAAAATTTCTACAAATACCCTTCATATGGAGTAATTACGATTATATCGTAATTTAATGTAAAAATAAAATAATCAGTGGGCGCGCACATATACATACTGATACACATCACAATGTTTTTCAAAATTTCAAGATTCATTTTGTATATATATATATGATGTGTGTGCAGTATGTATGCGTGCCCACCTTTTTTCCCCCACATTAAATTCTGATTTAATAGATCAATTATTGTTCCAGGTATACTTTGCTTAAACAGATCAATGATGAAGGGAGTTTGCAACCATCCGCCTTTATATATATATATATATAGGGTAGATAGTTATATTATCCAATGTGACCTTCCTTTTTTTTTTTTTAAGATGGTAGAATGTGATTTGACTACTTTTTCTAGCAGGTCATATCACCTCGAAGAAACTCCCTCGTTAACATGGGAATGAAGGTCACTACAAGATACCTTATTAATGTGCCTTTGGTTTAATGAATTGTCCAAACTATCAGTCAAGAAAGTAGTGTTTCAAATTCGGAATCCCGGGAAGAGTATGTCCAAGTAATACCCGTGTGAACACGAGTATCTCGTTAGTTGTGAACATCCAAGATGAAAATATTCTAAACAAGCTGTAACTTATTTTTTAATTATATAAAATTATAAAACCTGGGATTAAACGTTGAAATTCAGTTCAATGAATAAAAATTTATATTCACAACATACTTGGTAAATTTAAAAGTTAAAATGTCACAGCGATAAAAACGATTTGTTAAAATAATTAAAGGAGTGTTTATGATGGTGTTGTGACTAGCATTAATGGCCATGCCGCCTCAAACAGTTGTTATACAGCAACAATAACGTGTGACTTACCTTGCTAGACCATTCACCTTCACTACTCCATTACGGTGTCACTTTCAATGGGTTTATGTAAAAGTAAACACGGAACACCAATGAAACATGGAACAGTAAGACAAGAAATAGAAAAAGAAAATGTTTCTAAGGCGAAACGAAATGTGATAGCGAATTCTGTTATTTATAAGAAACTTTAAGGTGGCGAGCTGGCAGAATCGTTTGCACACCGGACAAAATGCTTAGCAGCATTTCGTCAGTCTTTACGTTCTGAGTTCAAAATCCGCCGAGGTCGACTTTGCCTTTCATTCTACCAGTGTCGATAAAATAAGTACCAGTTAAGTACTGAGGTCGATGTAATCGACGAGCCCCCTTCCCTAAAATTCCAGTCCTTGTGCCTATAGAAGAAAGGATTATTTATAAGAAATTTCTCTTATTTATTGAAGAATAGTCAGTAACGCAGTCACCCCCATCGATGGACCTGTTGTCCTTTAATGTCACAAATTAGCTATTAATTCTTTGTACTGTCGGTGCAAGGCCAAATTTGTTTTTGAGGTGGGGGGATAGTCGAGTACAGCGGCTCCAGTACTTGACTGGTACTTATTTTATCGACCCCGAAATGATGAAAAGCAAAGTCGACTCGGCGGAATTTGAACTCAGAACGTAAAGCCGGAAGAAATGCCGTAAGCATTTTGTCCGGTGCGGTAACGATTCTGTCAGCTCGCCGCATAATATCTAATAGTGGTCATATCTAGATGTAGATATTAGATATATCTCCGGGTATATATTATAAATGATTATTTGGATATTAAATATACAAGATTATGTATAAATATCAGAGAAAAAAGAAGTTTTAATTGTTAAATGTAATTGCAATTATAGTCATACGTATTAAATAGATTATCATTACGTGAAACTTTCTTATAACACATTAAGATATAATATAGTTTCTTTATTTAAAAAAAAATGATGCAGGCTTTCGGAAATAGCTGTCACGAATAAAATGGAATTTCCTTGATGGGGGTCCAGGATGTTTCGACAATTTATAAGTATCCCACAATGCATAACACTTGTAAATCGCTTTTAAATTTTTTTTTTTTTTTTTTCAAAATCCATGTTTCAAATGTGTCGTCCCCACCACTTCATCGTACCTTCAGAATAGCTACCACTATTAAAATGATGTTTGTCTTCTTTTTTTTTTTGTTGTTGTTGTTATTTTTTGTCATTTTATAGTATTCGGTATTCTGAAACACTTGTAATTCGCAGCTTTAGAAAAAATAAAATGAATTCTTAACCCCCACCCCCCACTCCAGTCATCGTATGATTTTTTTTTTAATAGATTAATTGAAAAAAAACCCCGTAAATTAAATAGTCTTATTTATCTATTATTACGATTAATAGAAACTATTTGCAACTCTATAGAATCATAGCAGGATCGATAGAATGTTGGACAAAATGACTTTCTTCAGGCTCTTCTCCTTATGCTATATTAGAAACATTGCGAATCGTTAAAATATCGGATAAAAATAAAATGCTTGATGATATTTGTTTCGGCTCTTTACATTCAGATTTCAAGTCTCACTGAGGTTCAACTTTGATTTTCACCCCACCGGAATCGGTAAAAGTAAGGTACCATTCTGTTATCGACTACCGCCCCCCTTCACCCCAAAACTGCTGGTATGGTGATTAAATCAGAAACCATTTACTTTAATGCATTTTCCAAAACAGGAAATGGTTTTGAAAGATTGCAAGCACCACTTAATACAACTTACAATAAATAGGACAAAGGAGATGAGGAGTAGGTTGGAGTTAAGTTCAATTGTTTTCTTCTTATGTTTAAAACACGGATAAAATTATAGCAATAGGAGGATTAAAGTAAATTTAGTTCTTTTTTTGACGATTACTTTCGTCTCTCGGTTTGAAAAGAGCATCCTGACTTAAAAATAAGATAACTTCTAAAAAAAAAAAAAAGAGGCCAACGAACAAGTTTCGCTAGGAATAGCAGCCAAATTTTCCCTCGTCATAACCTAGCATTTAAAAAATACAAAGTGCAGTAACTTGCTGTCACTGGCAAGCGAATGGAGGTTTTGTAACGTTTCATGCTTTCGCTAATTGCTTTAGGTGCTTTTGTAGTCACAAGTAGGCATAGACATCTTGGTCTCCTCTCCTTGGACTGGGCAGAACATCCAGGATGTGACAACTTGAGACAACATCTAGGATGTGACAACAGGCAGACAGGGACCCGCACCAGCACTTGATTGGTGGTACTCCTCTTCAGTTGAGGAAAGTGGAGCACTATGAAATTAAGTGCCTTGCTCAAAGGAATAATGTGCTGGAATTGAACCAACAACCTTATGATCATGAGCCAAATATTCTAACCACTGCGCCATGCACCTTCACTACACTACATCTAAATAAAAGACGAGATGGTCACAAATGGAAGTTCTTTAATAATAGATCTACTCGACAAGGGTTGACTTATAACAACCAATAATATGTACAGTAGACTACTCTAATGGTAGAAGTGCAAAGATAGTGCAATATTTAGTTATGTCCCCTTTGTTCTAAGTGCAACAGTACTGGAATATTTAAACAGTTTTGTTTATTTTGTATCCAAATTGGTGAACAAAAGCGTCGTTGATTACAGGTTTCTAATGAATAACTACACATTGGTTCGTTGAGTTTTTCACAGCAACAGGGACACGGAAAAGTTTGGAATTTGATGCAAAACAAATATTGCAAGAGAAAAGCACCAGATATTTTTTTTTTCTCGAAGAGATTTACGTTATTTGCTGACATATAATTAGTAAATATATATATACATACATCAACATCATTTTACCATTCACTTTTTCATATTTGCTTCAGTGAAACGGAATTCGTTGAGGCAGATTTGCTATGGCTGGATGCCCTCCTTGTCACCAACCTCACCTGCTTCCAAGTAAGGTAATATTTTGCCATGGGCAGACATGTTTTTCACAGAAGACTAGAAATGAATGACACCGCTTGTATGACGTTGACACTCACTTATAACCATCACGTAAAAAAAAGGACAGGGAGACATACATACAGGTACAACATCGATTTTCCAGAACTTTTGATCCCAAAGCCATTCTGCATTACTGAGTGTTCTGAACCAGAGGAAGTCCCCTTGGTCAACACACTCTAAATTAAATATAATTAAATGAAATATATAGGTACCTGTACGTCTGTGTAGGTTATAAGAGGTTCCGGACCATCAATGTCCAGAACGGACGTACTGCTCTATCTCTCTCTCTCTCTCTCTCTCTATATATATATATATATATATATACACATACATATATATATATACATATATAC
>JAOPUL010000002.1:53029152-53045560 GCA_027564515.1 Octopus rubescens | reverse complement strand
CAAAGGAATAAACGATTATCTAACGAGCTTCATTAGCTTACAGCTGATTCTGCTATAAGGTGCGATAGACTCATAGTTGAGAACCTTAGTAACACCTTATAGCTTCGTTGGAGCCTCAAACATGAAGTACCTTCATCTTGTAGTGGAAACAGCTGTAAGCTAGTGAAGTTTATTAGATTATCGTTAATTCCTTTGTCATCATGTTTGAGGCTCTGATGAACCTATAAGGTGTTATTCAGGCAATCAACTATGAGTCTACTGCATCTTATAGCAGAAACAGCTGTAAGCTAATCATTTATTTCTTTGACATCTATTTTTCTAATTACTGCTCTGTACTCAACTAACGCTTCATTCTGAAGCATACATATATTGAGTTCTACACCAGGTTATTAGTATCACAATGCCTAAGTGATATATATACATACATATATATGTAGGGTGTTTGGGCTAAATTTGACAATTTTTTTTATGTCTCCTCTTTTCAGGAACAGCGTGATGTATTGGTGAACAGTCAATGGCATTCGAGAGCATAAAGATTAAAGTTGTAATGAGAAAAAGTTAGCTGACACAGGACTAGAAGCCATCTGAATATTGGAAAAGAGTCACCTGTATCATGATAATTTGTGCTGGATATCAAAATGCTGGCAATCATGATTGTTGCTCAATGCTCTGTGAACACTGTAAAGGCTATAATATGTGACCTGGACAGAGTTGCAGCAGAAACTACAAAGCCGTGGCTTAGCAGGAAGGGACACACTAGGCATTCTGACTGTTTCTGCACGCCTGAATTCATCCAATAACTGCAGGACAAAGTGATGGAAGATCCAAGCAAGGGAGTTGGTGTTGCTACCATGGAACTGGTCCTGAATGAGGACCTTCACTACCACTTGTACAAGAGGCACAAGGGACAAATTCTGACAGCCAAGGCCATTTGATGAAGGTAAAGAATCCTGAACAAGTCAAGGCATCCTGTTGAACCAGAGTTGATCTGTTTTTTTCTCAGATGAAAAGAACTTCTGCACAACACCCAGAACAGGTGGCTTGCTTACAATTCATGTGATGACCCACATATCATGAAAACCAAGTTCCCTCAAACTGTGATAGTCTTTTGGTGTGTTTCCAGTGAGGATGATGTCCACATCTTTGAACAGGGCTTTAGGCTCAAATCAAATGGCTATGTGAAGTTGCTGGAGACTGTAGTCAAACCCTGGCTGTAGAGGGTTGCTGCTGGAAGGCTATATGTGTAGAAGCAGGATTCAGCTCCTTGCCATACCTCTGGAAAAAGTCAGAAGTGGTTATTGGAGAATTTCTATGACTTCACCAACCCAAATCTCTGGCCTCCTAATTCCCCTGATCATAATCCCATGGATTACTATGTGTGGGGCACAGTTGAGAAAGACACCTGCTTGCAACACTGATGCCGAGCTGGTGGCTAAGATCAATGAGAAGACAAAGTGAAGAATATCTGCACCAGGTTCCAGAGCTGTCTTGAGGCCGTGGTGGAAACTGAGGGCAGCTACTTTGAGTGAACTGTTATCTCCCATCCATAATCTAGTTGATATTTTTTGATTTTTAAAAATTATTTAATTTTTGTATGGAATATTGTGTTTTTCTTTTCCTTTTATGCAAACTGTCAAATTTAGCTTGAACACCCTGTAGAACAGAAATGACAGAACTCTGACCATTCAGCTGACTTGAAGTGTCATAGGATATGAAAGATGGGTAGTGGATTTTGCATAGTATGTGGATGTTTGGTGGATAATTAAGACAAGACAGTGACAGGACAATCTAATAGGAGCAGAGACAGTAATAGTTTGGTAGAGATTGTGTTGGGATGTGAGAAAGAGACCCAAGGTGTTTGGAGTATTTGTGTGTTGATCAGGGTTGCATGTAAGAGATGTAAACAGGCGAGGAATGTAAAAAACATTAGTTTTTTCGTTTTTTTTTTATCAGCAGTTTCACTGGGATGAGAGAAAGAGAGAGAAAGGGGAGAGAGGGAGAAAGAGAGAGAGAGAGAGAGAGAGAGAGAGAGATAGCCAAGAATATTTGTGAATATGTAAATATTGAAGTGGCCGAGGTAGATGACTTTTAAGAATTGGGAAGTAATAAGTGTGTCTGCGATGCAGAAAAAGTTGTTGGAAGTTCGGAGAGCAGTAGAGGAAACATGTATTTAGAGAATGGGAGAGGGAGACTTTGAAACAGAGAAACTGGAAGTCTAGGCGAGAGAAGTGATTGGCGACGAGTGGAGAATCCTACATATGGACAAAGTGAAGATTTGAGTATATAGCGTAGTCTGGACAGCAGATATGAACTACAGAAAAGAGGTGAGAGACTTGTGTCTTGGAGAGGAACAGGGTGTGGCGCACTTGTTTAGAAGATAATATGTGGGGCCTAGTTTGGATCGCAGAGAAGTATGAGAAACACAGAAGACTGTCGCACAGATTTAGGGGTTATTTTTTGCGGAGGTATTTAGGGAGGTGTAGGGAATCTCGGTGCACCGTCGGGTCAGGATACCCCCACCCCCGCCAGTCAGGAGCCTTAACTTATGCTTGGTCTTAGTCTCTTTTACAATTTGTAAATGAACATGAGTATACGTCAACGTGTGTATGTTTATATGGAGTGCTACCTCTTGTTATAATTTACATTTATTTCTCACTCTTCTGTCTTCTACTTGCAGCTCTTCCTCTTCCTCTACCAATTCTTTCTTCTTCCGTCTCATTAGTACAAAACTTAAGATTCCTATATTCTTTCTCTTAATCGTTCGTAAATAAATATACCGTCTCCTCCTCCTCCCATCACAAATTCACTTGATCTGTTAGAAATAGCAGTCAAATACCCTTAAATATTCTCCCAACCTTCCTCTACGTATTCTTTAACCACTACCATCATCATCAGCTTCTTTCTTGTGTTTTCTAGCCATCGTCACCATCCTGTTTAAAGACACGCTTTCTTAAAGCACCACCTTCCTCCCTCTTTTATCTTTTACATTCTCTTTAATCACCACCTTCCTTCGTGTGTAAAATTACTCTCTCTCTTTCGCCCTCTCCTGCCGTCGCCACCACTTTCATCATTAACCCCCACCTTTCTCCCTGTGTAAAATCACTCTGTCTCTCTCTTCAGCCACCACCATCGCCATTGAAACCACCTTCCTATCTGTGTAAAATTACTCTTTCTCTCTCCCTCCAGCCACCACTACCATTGACACCACCCTACTTCCTGTGTTAAACTACACTCTCCCTTCAACCAAAATTACCCACTTTTTCTTTTTCTTTTACAATTTAAAAAAAATACACATCTGTGAGAGAGAGGGAGGAAGGGGAGGCCGGTTTGTTGCTAGCCGTCGTTCCATATATGGAAGTAAATAGTAACACAATTTTGGATTGGTTTAAACGAGACTGGGAATTCCTCAGGTCCCGGATGAAGAAGCCATCTTTAGTGGCAACAACGAGGAGGAGGACATCGTCGTATTTTTACCTCTTCTTCGTCTTTCTCGGTTTCTTCTTTATTTTCCCTGGACATTGGTGTCGACTGTAAAAACAAATAACACAACAGCTCTCGTCTCTATTAGGTTTTTTTTAAAAAAAAGCTAATTCAGCTCCAGTCACAATGGTAAGTTGGCAATGTAGCATCTTTAATGGACTTTTTGGTTAAATTAAATTTTATTTATTCATTTGTTTCGGCGAAAATTTTTCTCAATTTATTTGATGATTTTTCTTGTGACTCACTCCAGCATCTGTTCTCTTTGCTCCGCTCTCTGACAAGATACGTGTCTATTAATAATCCTACATATATACATGTCTATATGGGTGTGTGTATAATGTTCTATAACGTGTTGTATAAAAAGAAAAATGTATATGTAATATATATATGTATATGTGTGTGTGTGTAATGGGTTGCATATATGTAATGTGTTGTGTAATATATGTATTCATGTGTGAAATGGGTTCTATTGTATATAAAATATGTCGATTCCAACTTTTCAGATGTTTTCATTGCTTCCTTATTCTTCGCGGTCGGTTTTAGCTATACTTCGCGATATACACAACACACACGGACATAAATATATGTGTGTATATATAATGTGTGTGTGTATATATATATATATATATAATATATATATATGTATGTAATGTGTATATCTATAGGTGTATATGAGACTATAGGTGTGTGTGTATATATATATATACGTATGGGTGTATATATGTAAATATACTTTTGTTTTTATTGCGAGTTTCTCTCGTGGCCAAGGATGGCTGCCTCTGTCATAATTCTTTATATTATTCTCATAGTGGAGCAATATTTATTTTTAATACAGATACACACCCTTCTGTACCAATTCTATAAGCCTTGCAAATCACTCTGATCTTTCCCACTGCCACATTTCTTTCATGATGTGAACCAAAGACAAGAATCTTGAATGTCCACAAGCCCCTCCATATCTAAATTATGTCTTGTTGACACATCGTTACGGACATGTTTTGCTTTCTTTAATGGACAATACTAGCCTGTCATTGCTTTCTTATTCATTGTGCTATAGTTGCGGATATAAATAAGGAATCTTTGTCCTGTCGTTTACCACTGTGGTAGAAGACAACAATAACAAAAAAAAAAAGCTCTCAAAGACGGTGGTCCTCTTATGTGCAACTACAACTAGGTTTTTTTTTTTTTTTTAGTCATCTCCATATTTCTACAACTCATTGAACACTTGTAACAAAAATTTAACTTTACTATTAATCAATTCGAAATCAATATTATCGTTATGTACCAGTCAAATATTGGGACTATCTAAAATCGATTTGGTCCCCCACCATACGCACAGAATGCGGCCTTGGGAAGCGGGGGTGTCTTTATGCACACCTATTCTCACCCCTTGTCTTTAGAAATTACTGCTTTTGCTACAAGATGATGGATAGCGGAATCTGTAGAGCATCGGACAAGTAGGTTAAGCAGCATTTAGTTTTATTTCTTTACATTCTGAGTTTCAAATCCCACGGAGGTCGACTAAATTTATTTTCCCTGGGTTGTTATAAATAAAGTACCAGTCAAATAAGGGAGTCGATGTAATCGTCTGTACCCCTTCACTAAAATGTCTTGAAGAAATTTAATTTCTATAGCTAAAATCAGTTTCCCCTATATAAGTCAAGTTTTAAATGTCTTAGTGTAATTTTATACTTGTAATTGGTAAGTTGAAGATATTTTTGCAAGGCCAGTTCACTCAAATTTATCTCCTAAAAGTCACTTTTTGAATATGGGGAAAATTATAAGGAACATATATACGTCTTTATATATTAGACAAATAGTGTGTGTGTGTGTATATTTAACGACTTGCCTGTCACAACGCCCCTTTCAATTTCTTATCACTTATTAAATAAAACCTCTTGTTATTTTAGTGGGTGTATCAACTAGTTGTAGAGATGTAGTGAAAAACAGTTACTACTATTCGGTTTCTATCTCTTCTTCTTGGTTTAAGATAATGGAAAATAGTCAAACTAATTTACATGAAACCAGAATAAAATAGAACGGCATCGCTATTTGATATATTTACTTTGCTCTGTAGAAAGCGGAAAGAGCCAAGAATCTATTTTACCGGCTTTAAAGAGCTGGTTGTGATCACGTGTTTCCTCTTCTACACTCACACACCTTGCAGTCAAGGACAAATTTGTCTAAATTTTGATTTGGTGCAATATAAATATATATATATATATATAATATATATATATATACATACATACATACATACATACGCGCACACACACACACATTGTATGACTAGCCAATGAGGCAACAACCAAGTGGCCGCTCGACCGGCTAGAAATAGCAGCCATATCTCTCGTATTACATTCTACCATCTTAAAAAAAGTCAGATAATAAATATAGTGCTTGATAGTCCTAAACAGATGGGGTGATCGCGAGTGGAATGCATTTGAACTTATTAACATTATAACATTTTTTTCCTTTTTGCTCTGATCTGTATTTTTATTTCAATCCTTGCGAACCAATAAGGTAATCAACCGCTACGTGGTAATTAGATATTTTAGAAATAGCAGCCATATATCTCCAAGTTTTAAATAAAGAAACGAGACAGTGTCTGTCTCATTTCTTTTATTTAAAGCATTTGGGATAAACGGTGGAACCGAGACATGAAAAAAAAAAATAGGATAGACATGGAATGTCTCTAAATCGCGGTTGATTTGGGGTTAAACGACAAAACTGTTACTACTTTTAAAGTGAAACTATTGATGTTCAAATATTATTACAAGTTTCTTGGTCTCTCAATATCGATCATGTATAGTTGATTATTTGTCTGAACTGTTGAACCGTAGTCATTATGTTGAAAGTATTTGATTTCTTAACAACGCAACTATATTTTTTACTAATATTTATTAATATCAGAACTATGTTTTTGTTCTTTTCATTGGAGTGTGTGTGTGTAGTTTACAAAGGTTGACCTCATAAACTTCACTGTTCAGAATACTTCTAGTCGTGGTTTTTAAGTCGTGACCATCTTGCATTTATAAAACTAAATAACGATACGAATCTTAAGAGGAAGCATCTACATGGTTGCTCGACCTGCTAGAAATAATTACATTACATCACATCACATCCTACGGTCTTAAGTATGATACTCGGAATAGTGTCCTGATTTACATGCAAACGAGATGATTATGGTTAGAATGCCTTTCATTGTAGTTCTGCTTGATCATGAGTGACTTCCAGCTGAACTGAATAACTCCAAATAACCTAATAACGGCTGACTACATTTTAAAATCAATGATAAACAACCTTATTAAAATCTGGATCTAGATTACTGGTTGTTTTGTTTTCATTAGATTGACAGTATATGAATGAGCCAAGGGAAATACTCGAGTGGACCAATGGCATCAAATTACATAGTTTAAGCATTAAAGTACTGAATGATGTAGGCTAAAAGATTATTCAGTATTTGAAATTGCCTCTTAGAGAAAGAAAATATAAGCCTAGGGGTACTTGTTAGCGAAAGGTGGGGGAGATAATTTCAAGACCAAAACTGACGAGGGTATTATATTCCCATGATATAGGATTGGGTAATCAGATACACCTTGGTGTGCCATCATTAGGAAACTGCAAAACACTACTCTTGAATATGTTATAATTTGGTGGGCAGGATGTACACACACTGACATGAACACTTTATTGCAGTAAAATAATCAAATCCCAAGTAACCAGATATGCTTTTGGTTTGTATGTCTTAAAAATGATGACTTATATGTAGAAGAGCAGTTGCCCACGACTTTTGTAGGGCCTGAGAAACTTGGGAAGAATGCACAACTTCTTGTTAGAAACTTGGGAAGAATGCACAACTTCTTGTTAGAAACTTGGTTTGAATACATGCAACGAAAGATGACTGCCAAAGACATACAGGGGTCATCATCATCATTGTTCTAACGTTCACTTTTCCAATGCTCGCATGGTTCAGATGGAATTTATTGAGGCAGATTTTCTGTTGTGGATGCCTTTCCTGTTGCCAACTCTCACCTGTTTCCAAATGACCAGGTATGTTTTTGCAGAATACTTGGAAATGAATGACTCTGCTTGTATTGACAGTAATAATAATTTACAACAATCATGCTATGTTCACACTATATCTTCACAAGGACACACAAACATATACAAATATAACAAGGCTTTGGTTGGCCCAGAGTGATGGAAGACACTTGCCCAAAGTGCCACACAGTGTGACTGAACCCCAAACTATGTGGTTGGGAAGTAAACATCTTAACTACAGAAACAAGGTGATTAAGTCTACTACATCAAAACTGGTACAATCCATCTAATATGTTTCTACAATTTGCCTCTACTCAATTTCACTTACAAGCTTTGGCTTAACTCTAAGTTATGGTAAAAGAAACTTATTCAAAGTTCTGGAACAGTGAGTGAATTTCTTTGCTACATGGTCATACAGGAACTTATAAATTTCTGATACTCTCTATTGACTATGCTATGTAGAGTTCAGAAATCTCTTACAGCTTGCTTTCCAACCACATGGTTTGATTCTGGGTTTAGTCCCACTGTGTGGCACCTTGGGCAAATTTCTTTTTCTATAGCCCTGGGCCAATCAAAGCCTTGTGAGTGGATTTGGTAGATGGAAAGTGAAAGAAGTCTGTCTATATGTGTGTGTGTTTGTCTCCATCCACCTGGTTAAGTTACGTGTCTGTAACTTAGTGGTTTGGCAAAAAGAATGATAGAATAAGCCTCAGGCTTAAAAGATAAATACTGGGGTTGATTTGTTTGACTAAACCATTCAATGCAGCGCACCAGCATGGCCACAGTCTAATGGTTGAAACAAGCTAAGCATAAATGTAACTTGAAATTGACCAAAACAAAGTGTGCTATTATATGTAATACAATCAAATTATAACCATTGCTGTCACTCACAAGTGAGTGTGAATTGGTAGCATGTACCAAGCTTTCACTAATTGTTTTAGGTGCCAGTCTAGTCATGAGTAGATGTAGGTATCTCAGGCTTCCCACTCTGGATCCAAGGAAGCAGTGAAGGTATGATAGATGGAAGTAATGGAGCAGGGAGGGAGTTACACCAGAACTTGGCTGATACTCCTTTTCAACTGAGTAGACTGGAATAATGTGAATGAAAGCACTTAACATAACATACCTCCTGGTCCAGGAATTGAAAATACAACCTTATGATAGTAATCACTTGGCCATGTACCTTAAAATACAATATTTTATTTCTTTCATAGGAAATTGTTTTTCCTACTTATTCTGATTGTTTACAAAGATTATATTGAATATTCTTTGAAACTTTCTCATTCTTTTGTCAATTTTGGTTTATTTTTTTATGATCTCCAATTTTTTTTCATGTATAATTTGCATTGCCTGGTCATTGTTATGATATATAATATTCCAATGTCAAGGACATCTTTATTCTTATTGAAGGCTTAGTAATAACTTTTTCTATATTATTTCTATTGCCTAGAAAGCTCATTAGTAATAGTTGTTAGTTTTTTTCACCTAGGTGGCCTAATTTAGCAGTGGAGGTGGGTGTTGTAAAAACATAGTAGTTGGAGTAAGAATGGGAGTGAAAAAGATTCAAGAAGCTATTACCTATATTTACAATAAAGGACTTTCTACTTCTGAAAGGTGCACTAAATGTATAATTCTCATGTCATCATTTTAAAGTCCACTTTTGAATGAATTTTTAGTCAGATTTTCTATGGCCAAATACCCTTCCTGTTGCTAAGCCATATCTGCTTCCAAGTAAGACATGTTTTCGAAGAATATTGGAAATGATTGACATTCATTTACAATAGTCACACAATGTCAGGATGAGACACATACATACACACACAACAGGCTTCTTTCAGTTTCTGATTACTAAATCCACTCACAAGGTTCTACTTGGCCTAGGACTATAGTAGACACTTGCCCAAGATACAACACAGTTGGACTGAGCTTGAAAGCATGTAGTTGGGAAGTAAACTTCTTAGCCGCATACCCACACTTGTACTTATGTGCAATGTGCAGTATTGTCTGCTAGCAAGGCATTGATGTTGAATCTGGAGAATATGTGAAGACTGGAAATAAATTAGCTAAGCATGCTCCAGTGGATATGTGATGTCAGCATGCATGAACAATGGAGCACAAATGAGCTGAGAGAAAATTGGGAACTAGGTGTATATTACAAAGTGCAGAAGAGAATATCGTGTATGTTTGAACATGTTGGATATGGAAAATGATGTTTGGAGAGAAAAAGTATTAAATAATACAAATGGAAGGAATTTAAAGATGTAGAGGAGAAGTGGTAATCTCAGGATGCTGGACCTTTTAAGATGGATTATATGAAAGGGAGAAATTATATTGTTGAAACAAACCTTTCCAGCCCATGCTAGCATGGAAAAGTGGATGTGAATAAAAATCATGATAAAAAAATATTGTTGAAATGACATCTGGCTCTAAGCGCGCTCTATTTATTATTGAAGAATAATTTTAAAGTGTTGTAATTATTTGGGAAGTTACAATAAAAATAGGTTAGAAAGATATTGAACAATATAAAGCTTGACATCAAGAGAAAATGTCAAAGGATTTTAGAATAAGACAATATTGTTTGTCTTGTTGGTTTATTTTTACCTGTGTATTAGTGATAAATTGTTGAGTGCTCAACTTTTTATAAGTATCCATTAGCCCTCATATCAAGAAATTGGAATTGTGATATGCCTTTCCTAAAAATATTGATGGAAAAGTGAAATATCTATACTGGGAATTGAACCTATGTTGAACATTTAGTTTTTATGCTATATAGTAAAATGCTATATAGTAAAAAATGTATGTTGACTTAAGATAGCATCAATGCTTTAGAGCAGTGGTTCCCAACCATGTTTTATGTATGGACCCCTTTGATTCCTATTTTAGTCGGGTGGACCCTCAAAGCTATTTGAAGTTTAAAAAAAGCTTATATTTTTATAATTAAATATTATTAGGAATTGTATTAAAAATTAAAATATTTTGTGTATTGTACAAGTATAAGCAATTTATTGCAGATAAATTTTAACAACAAAATCTTATATGGACCCCCAAGGGCCATATGGACCCCAGTTGAGAACCACCGATTTAGATGAATTGTGAAATACAGGAGTAAAATTGTTGTTCTGATTGAATCAAGAGTGAGTGTGATTGAGTGGGTAGATGAATTGGACAAATAAGCAGGAAGGTGGCTGTAGAGAAATAGATATAATGGTTTGTTTAGAGACAATAGTGGACAGAAACAGGCAAATAGGAAAATGTGAAAATATAGATAGGAAAGTACGTTTATGAAAGACAGGTTGGGTAGAGTACCCAGGGATTTAAAACTTAGGCTGAGTCAGTAGCTATATCATTAATGTTAATAAAAAAAAAAAGAAATGCATCAGAAAAATATTCTGAATATGCAAGAGTGTGTTTAAGTTAATTATTATTGAACAAATAAATGAGGGAACATTTATCTTCCCCTATTCAACCCTTCCTACTGTTTTATCCAACTCTTTCTTACTAATCTTCTGATACTAGTTTTCCCTTTTCCTCCTATTAACCACTTCCCTAACACTGTCTCTACTCCTCTCAACAATAAACTTGTGTAAAACCACTAAGAACTGTCTTGGACCCTAACAAATTGTCCAACTCATGCTGGCATAGCAGACAGACTTATCCATCCCATCAAGGGGTCCATCTACTCAACCCATACCATTATCATTACCACATTCCTCTTTACAATAACCCTTATGACAATATCGAGAAACTTAATGCAGGTGAGGTTGGTTTTTAAAGAGATTATAATCAAAGACTCTTGAAGAATAAATGCAATTTTTTAAAATTTGGTCTGTTAATTGTGGGTTACAATTATATTGTAATTGTCTGTCATCTCAGTACAATTTACCATCAATACCTGTGAAGTATGGCTTAGATTGAGCAATAGGTACAAGCCAGTGAGATCACTGACATCTGCAGAGTCGTTAGCCCCTATGTTCACAGGAAGGCATCATTTGAAAGTTTATTCATCCAGGCATAGTCATTATAGCAGATGAGCGTTTCCTATTCATGTAAAATTATATTGATATCTGCTTCAGAAATAACGATAGTCATTTGAACAAAGCTGAGAGCTTTGATAATTAGAGGAACAGTGAGTGAATCATAGTAATTCTCAATATCAAACTGCAGAAGTATTTAATGCCATTCTTATCGGGGTATAGGCTTACACTCTTCTATAAGTACAAGAATGTTTCTTCATTGGAACAAAGGTGATATCACTCTGGACTTTTGTATTTCTCTATCTAAAACTTTCTTACTTATAGTACCAACATTCATTATCAAGGGGTTATCAGCCTAATAAATGGTTTGACTACAATATTTGGCTATGTTCACCTGTTATTGCTCTTCAATAATTGTGTCTAGCATCAACCTCATTTCACCTACCCATTCTACCGATTCTTCTGTTATCACACTGTCTTTCCTACTCCCTTCTTTAGTCACTTTAACTTGAGTGAACATACACACTTTAGGGGAATGAGTACTCATTACACTTATAGTGTGCAAAATAATCTCTCCTGTATTGATACACCCTCTAAAGGGATTGGTATATGAAAAAGGAAAAAGTAGACTTGAAAGGTTCTTTTAGTTTTGACTTGCTGAAAACTTGAAAACCTCTGTAGTGCTGATGCCATGAAAAAAATGCACCCAGTACACATTATAAAGTGGTTGGCAAATAAGCAGGAAAGGCACAGGGTCAAGAGGATCACTTAGTCTTGTCTTGCCACGGACATGACAATCTCTTTAGCATTGGTGCTACAAGAAAATACACCTAATATATGCTGTAAAGTGGCTGGTGATAGGAAGGGCATCCAGGCATAGAAACCAAGTGAAACTGAAATCTATGAGATCTGTGGTTCCAAGTAAGAATAGACACATACTGTGACTATTCATCAAACCTATACCAGCATGGAAAGCAGATGCAAAATGCTGTTGAGGAGGAAAGAAAGAAAGAAAATAGTTGTTGTAGTTTAGGAGTGTATGTGTGGAGTGTTTGTGAATATGGACATCTTAAAGATCATATTCAACAGAATAGTTAATTGGGAATCAATCTGTCATTACTAATTTAAATCACAAACACACATGCATACACATGCGCGCATGCACACACATACATACACAAGTACATACACAAACAAACACACACACACACACACACACACACACACACACACACACACACACACACACAAATGAAGAGATACCCAGTCAAAGAATTAAAATGAAAGAAAATGAATTCTAACCTCCATAGATTTCAGAAGTATATCTTTCTATCTAACTAAACATGAAAAGGAATTTAAACCAATTATCTGTTTGAAACTTTTCTGTTCCAGGTGGAATAAAAGGATTATCTGACATTAGGTTTACAGTTATTTTGAAAATGCTGTGAGTAGAAGATATTTGTAGCTGTAGCAATATTTCTCAGTTTAACTGATCCTAACAAGGTACTTCCAAGTTCAAATAAAATATCAAATATCAAGTTTAAAAAAAGAAGAAAGAAAGTACTAAAGCAAGCTAAGAGAGCTTTTACTTAGTCATTCTACCTGTCCAAAATATCAATCAAAATTTTCTTTTAATCGTATTTAAGTGTCTTTAAAAAGGAGGGGATATTAAATAATATAGCTTTTGATATTAAAAGCAGATGTGTTTGACCTGGCACTAAACAGCCAAAACCCAACATGTACCAGATACATATCTAATATCTGCTGAAGCTAGACACACACCTCAATTACGAATGCATTAAACTCTCAGATCTGCATATTATCAAGTTGCAAGATATTTAAATACTCTTTTATTTGCAATTATGTAGCAGAGAAAATACCCTCTTGAAAATTGCAATAATGATTCATCTAAATTTGAATACTAAAAAAATAAAACAATTGCCTGTGTGCAAATGTGCATGTGTTTATGTCTGTCTTACATACTCTATCACTCATAGTGAGATGGCAGTAAAAGTTGGTAGCCCAAGTTTGATTCTTGATTAGAACTACTTCACTAGCACAAATAGTTCCCTTTCAAAAAAGTATGAATAGCATAAACTCTTTTCTTCTTCCATTAAAGCTGATGATGTTACCTACCCTCTGATGGATAGTGTTGATTAAAATAATCAAAATGAATTTGCAAACAATTGATGTTTAGCTCTAATTAATTGAACTGCATGCACTAAATATGTCAGTGAAGTATACACATATACTTGCACATCTGCATTTACACATATTCAGACACATTTCTCTGTGTGACTGTGTATTCTCTATGTGTACACACAGACACAATCTAATATCTTTATCACTAATGACAATTTATTTTTGATTTAAAATGCTATATCTAAAAAAGCATTCACTCTACAATTTATTGATTAAATTCTATTATTTTATTCCCTGTATACTTCGTTATTTTCATCATTGTTGGCAACATATGGTAAATTGAAAATATTAATGTTTCAGATGGCTTTTATATTTTTTATTCAATAAAATAGATTTAATTTTTAAAAATAAAAATCATATTGTTCTTATCTTGAATACTATACATTATGTTTGGTTGTTAAGGATTATAAAAACATTGTGCTGGTTTTATATCCTTAAGCATTTCTCTCTGTGAAATGTCAGCAATCTATAAATGCAGATGATGTTCATTGCCTGTTAATTATCATCTGAAATTTACGAGAAAAATGTTTAAATTTTTAATAACAGTTTCTACTACATTTCCATTATTTTTTTTTTAAGTTGTTTGTTTTTTAACACTAACATTTTTCATCCTTAATTCCATTTCATTTATGTATTATAACAAATGAAATGATGACACATGATTAACATTCTAGATTCTAGGAAATGCACTGCACAATGATAAAAATCATAGTGGTAAATATTTCACTAATTCATAAGAGATTCATCCTGTTATCAAATACAATGGCTGCAAACTTAAAAGGCTGTGTTACTGACCACATGACTTTGTCTAGTAAGACCTTACTACCACTGTATTGTGCCTTTCACCAAGCACATAACTCTGCTTGTTCTAATTTGATTGCCATAAAACAGGTTTTATTCAACTGTTTCACTGTAAGAGTATAAACATTTCTGGCTTTGAGATCATAAGTGTGCTTCATTGGGGCTGTCCTGGGGCTAAACAATAACAATCTCACCTAATTACGTATGGAAAAGATGGATTTAAAATCAAAACATTATAATCATTATTTCTTTAGGGGTCTTTAATGTAACACACTAGACAAATATCCAAATATTTCTGCTTATTTCTATTTTTATGAAAGTGAAAAGAATTTTGACAGAGATTGGTCTACCACAGTGATTCTTTCATGAGCATATTTCTAATAAAATACAATATGGATTAACTTTGAAACTAGTCAAGAATTTAGAGGGAATTAGTAAAACAACTGTTAGATTATTATAATGGTGTCTGTATCATAGTAGAAAAATAATAATGTTGAAAAGTTTTCGTTTTAATAGGAACACTTGAAATTGAGAGGTTTTATATTCTAAAACCAGAAAGTTTCAAGTAGATTGGTATCAAAAGGTTTAAGCAAGTCAACCAAAATAGAAGTTCTTTTGAGTATTCTGATACTGATTCCTAACATTGGTAGAGGACTATGAATTTAAAGAGTATATATTCAATAATATCAACTCTAGTAAACAGCAAGTATATGTTTTAATAACCTCACAGGGATGAAAAGCAAAGTTACCTAAATACTGTGAGAGCTTTAGTTGGGAATTCTACTCTTTCTGCCACTCCACTATATTCGTTGACTATGATGTGACATTATGATAAAGAAGGAATAAACAGATGGTTATGGGATAGAGGGGACATTTTAATCCTGACAGAGACAACCTCTCTGTTGCAAGGGGTTTGATGAAAGGCATCCAGTTCACACAGTGAACTCGATGGTTTGTAATGGGAAGAGTATCCAATGCCAAAAAAAATCATGCCAAAAAGGACAAGGAATGAAAAGAGGCAATGTCAGGTAGACAACATCAGGTAGTGCAACAAAGATGTCCAGTTTTCTTTTTTACTCACCATTATATTTTTTCACTCAAATATAAACATTCCAATCAGATTTTTCTTGACATAGAAAAATTAAACAAAGTTTTAAAAAATTGGATGGTATAACTATAATGTTTTGGCATCTGTAAATAGTCCCAAACTGAAGTATCCACAGAAGTAAGAAATTCAGAAATGAATACCGATAAATATCCATAAACTCTAAACTCAGCAGCTAAAACTAGATCTAACCTATTAACAATTATCTGACCAAATAATAATCCTTTCTACAATAGGCAGAAGACCTGAAATTTGGGGGAAGTTAGTAGATTACATGACCTTAGTTCTCAACTGGTACTTATTTTATCAACCCCGAACTCAGAACGTAAAAATGGACGAAAGGCTACAAATCACTTTGTCCAGTGTGCAAACAATTCTACCAGCTTGCCGCCTTATATGACAAAATAATAAAGATAAAAATATTAACAAAAATAATAATAATAATAATAATTGTTTCTAATTTTGACAGAAAGCCAACAATTTTTAGGAGGAGGGGAAGTCAAATATATCACCCACAGTACTTGACTGGTACTTTATTTTATCCACAATTAAAGGATGACAGTTGATACTTGAACTCAGAATATAAAAAACTGGAAGAAATGCCATGAAGCATTTTGTCTAGCAGGCAAACAGTTCTGCCAGCTTCATCATCATCATCATCATCATCATTTAGCGTCCATTTTCTATGCTGGCATGGGTTAGACGGTTTGACTGGCAAACTGGGAAGCTGTGCCAGACTCCAGTCCATTTTGGCTTGGTTTCTATGGCTGGATGCCCTTCCTAACACCAACCACTCCAGAGA
>JAOPUL010000002.1:53009366-53023373 GCA_027564515.1 Octopus rubescens | reverse complement strand
CTTATAAAGCTATTGTATAAATAATCTCAAACCAGGTTATGTAAACAAACCTTTAACAATTCATTACATAAATTAGATGCAATGAAGCAAATGGAACAAGCAAAGAATTAAACCTCCAATGCAGGTCAGCCGCATTTGGTTAGCATTTTTTCCACCTTCCTTGGGTTTCACCTATTTTTCTGCCAAGTTTGCGGCTGACCTGCGTTGGAGAGTTAATTCTTTGCTTGTTCCATTTGCTTCATAGCATCTAATTTATGTAATGAATTGTTAAAGGTTTGTTTACATAACCTGGTTTGAGATTTTATATATATATATATATATATATATATACAGGGTCTTGCAGAGAAATTGAGACCAATTTTAAGTAGTTGACTTAGTGGGTTTAACATTTCATTTTTTGACAAAGCCTTGCTTGAAAATCTAATCCTCCTCTTATTTTTCAGGTAAATAGCGAACTTATTTGACAACAGAAAGTCATGGAACAACAGGATTGTTCCGTCATTGTTGTTTTGGGGCGTGCCGGGCACATTGCCAATAAAATTAAGTTGATGAAACTTCCAAAAGCAATGGTTTATTGTGTGTATAAACAATTTAAAGAGGGAAAGATTGATAGAAAAGAATACCAGATCCGAAGTGATTCCAAGTGCAATATCCAAAGTTTCTTGCTGGCCTCAAATGCTCGATTGAAGTCAACCTATCCACATCCATGACAACTCTTGCAAAGAAACACGTGTCCCTTTCCACAGTGTCCAGAGCTGTGAACAGGAACCTTAGCATGACTAGCAATGTTCAACGACGCCATCACCTAACGGCCAAGGCCAAAGCAATCAGAGCCGAGAGATGCCCAAAGCTTCTGTCATTCATCAAACATCAAGGTGCAAGAAAAACTCTTGCGTTTATGGATGCTGAGGTGAATTGCAGAAATTCTCAAGTGATTGCATACAACCCGCCTGAGGTCACCCCTGTGTTTTGAGGCTAAGAATCCTGCCTCTGTGATGATATTTGGAGCCGTGGCGAGTGACAGAAGTGTCATGGATCCATGCTTCATTGAGTCTGGCTTGAAGATCAGATCAAAGATCTGGGCACCCTGAAGAACTCTGTTACCTTGGATGGATCAGAAGTTTGGGCTCGACAATGTGGTGCTTAGCCAGCATTTTGCACCATGCCATGGGGCAAAAGCAATACAGGCCTTCCTTGGTGAGAAGGTGCCATTTTTTTGTGAGGGCCAACATCTGGCCCAGATCTCAACCTTCTCGATTACTTTTTATGGGGCATACGTCAAGCAAGGACCAATGCTTCACCACACTGTAGTGTCAACAGTTTGAAGACACACAAAATCAAAATGGTGGAGGTTGCGGTAGCTGCAAAAAAAATTTTGTTCTTATTTGAAGGCAGTAATTGCCCAAAAGGGTGGCCATATTGAGTATTAAATGTTTTTGTTGTAATAAATGTTACATTAAAATTATGTCTACTACCATTATTTTAGTATTTATAATCAGTTTTAGGCATCGTAAAAATTGTCTCAATTTCTCTGCAAGACCCTGTATATATTTTCCAAAAAATTTGAGAAGATGAATTGCCTGTTAATTATTTAAGAGAGCTAAAAATGAGTTCTGATTCTCAGTTGTAGCACATTCAAGTTTCTACCTATTATAAACATTTCAATTAGTGTTGCTTTAATTTTGGACTGATTAGAACAACTTTGAGTTTTTTTTAATTCTTGATGTGTAGGTGAATTAACAAATTAATTTCTACAACATTTATGTTGATTAGTAAATATATAAACTAGTTTTTGTTATGTGTATTATTTGGTTGACTTAAATCTCAATTTATTTGTTTCATTAACTCTATTGTTTCATTGAGTTGTTAAAGTGAATTACTATTAAAATGTGATTAGTAGTGATGCCTCATAATAACTAATTCTATCTTGAAATATTTTAAGTAGCACAGAATAGGAATTGACCTATTTCTCATTTCATTAAAGAAGTTTTGTTGATTTCTTAGTGAATTCTGAAGATATTGCTATATCTAGTATCTTTCAGATTTTAGTTCTCTCTTCACTCATGTTCATAACCACTAAAAACAACTTCCAGCAAAGGAGACAAACTGGATTGAATATATATTTCTAGTTTGTGTTAGACATGCTGTCAGAAGTCAAGCTGTGTTGTTTTAATCCATAATGACATGAAAAGGAAATGCTGTTCATTAATTTTAATCATAATTGTTTGTTCTCATCTTAGATATACATTGATACAAGAAACAATTTAGACGTTTCTTGTATTTAATGTTACACATTTTTTATCACCTACTTTATTGATCACTGAAACAATTTTATAATGCAATCTAACTTTTCATGTAAAACCTTTAACCCTTTTGATGCCAATCCATCTGAAACTACCCCTGGTTCTATGATACAAATGTCTAAGTGATCTAAATTACAGACCTACCCAAATTTCATGTTAATTTATGTTCCAGGCATCAACTTAGTCTGTTATTTTGCAAAATTATTCATGTTCAAAATTAATTGAAATAAAAGCAGTATATTTCAACAGAAATATGGTAACAAAAGGGTTAAACACTTTCTGTATTCTCATTGACTGATATAGTTGCATTTTTTTTATTTGTTGGAGGTTTTAATTCTGGTTTTGCAAGGAGAGTACATATTAATTTATCAACTGATGTTAAAGTCAGAACATATAATTTGCGGTATCTAGTTAGATTACTAAAGATTTTACACTGGACAAATCTTGTTTTTGGATGAAATAATTCATAAATTGCTATAAGTTTAATTTATAAACTGTCACAACATAAAAGTGGCATTTTTATTGGAGATAACTGTTATATCAGCTGACCAGCTTTATAATCGGAAATTTCTATACTTTAAATACATTCCAATTTCAACTGATTATATAAAGGAAAACCTATCCTTTATTTGACAGAAACAATCCCAAAAACATCTCTAGCTTGTTAAATGCAAGCTTATGTCTGAAGTTTACAACATACATATTTTATTTCCTTACTTTTACTAATTGTTTCAGATATGTCACTAGTTGTTTTAATTACTCTACTAATATGCTTGAGTAATAACAGTGTTCTTATATTTTGTTTGTAGTCTCGTAGTTGTGAGTAAACTTGATAAGTGTCTACATGTCAAGCTGGCTTTTTCAGACATTAAAAACTAGAGAAAAAAATTCATTAGAAACCTTCATTCTTTTTTTTTCCAAAAAGGAGTGAAAACTGTACCATATGAAATCTTGCCATCATCCCCATAGCTAATGACATTATAACATTCTCTACTACTATATATATGAAACACTGTTGAAATGTTTCATTTGTCTAAAACAACTTTACTGTTTAGATTTTGATATATTACAACCATATCTCATTTCACATGGTTCTGCATGAAGAATTCCAGATGATGATATTTAGAACCTGCTGCCAGACATTTCTTCAATGAGGCAGTTTCATAATCTATTTTCAAATCTAATTTCCAACTTTCTCAATATTGATTTAAACTTAAAACTTTTTTTATTATTATACAACTAGATTAATTCTTGGAATTCACATAGCAAATAGAAATATGTATAAGGTGATGCTGTAGTGTTTGTTATTATTGTATTTTATCACATGGTAGATGCTGCATCATAGAATATGCACCCTGATTTTGGAAATGTAATTGTAGGAAAAAATTTTTTTATTGTCACCAAAGCCCCATCCACTTAATTGGATAGTGCCTGGTGAGCATGGGCCATAAATGCTTGTTATCACATAAAATTACATAAAATTGGCAGTCAAACTAGCTGAATCCTCATGCCTATTGTTGAGCAAAATCACCAAGCAATGGCCACCTACCTGGTGTTTTTTTTTATATACAAAAAAAGCGACTTTCAATGCTGAAAAAGCATGGCAATTTAACATTTTTTTTTATGTTATATGCATAAAGGGCCTAGATTATACATCAGAGTCAAGTTTAATCCCAACTTTGAAATGGAAGATAATGTGTGGTACAACCATCTGGCAAACCAAAATAAAAGCTATCATGTTATTGCAAGCTGAAATACAGACTTTGAGGCAGATGTGAAAACTTCTGTTGAGAAACATTTATGAAAGCTGGTGGTATTGAAAGCAACTAATAGTTCTATATCATTGTTTACCACCATCAGATCAAAGTTTTTACTGAATACACAAACTACAAGAAGAAAAAAAAAATAGCTATATTCTTACAGATATTTTGGTGTCTAATTTAATTTTCTTTTTAATTTCTTTCTCTAGTATTCTTTATACATTTCTTTAACTTCAAACTTAATCAATGTAGAATATTTTTGTAATCTGGATCTTGCCAATAGGAATATTCAACATATTGGTTGGAATTCCTATTTCAATAATATTTCTGATATGTCGATAGTAGCTAGGCGCAAAAGAAATATGAAATCACCACCGTTGGTGTTCACAAAAGTGAACCATCAATTATCACTGAATATTATAATTAAGTAGTGTGCCTGGTTAAGAGTTACTGCCTTTAGGATTAATGGTAATTTTTGTACCAAATGTACCTGCAGTCTTTGAAGTACTAACTACTATCTTGAACTATATTGTAAGTTCTTAGTGTGAAACAAAATATTTTTGGTGTGTGTGTGGTGTAGTTGGCTTGCTGCCTAGCAACTAGCTCTATTGATATATTGTCTCCAAATATATCGCTTTGCCTGCATAATAGTAATTGAAATAAACATGACTTGATACAGGAAGCAGTTGTCTGATCACATAACACTTGTTTTATACATGAAAGTATTAATAGTTAGTTTGGCAGTTATTAGTGTTTATTAAACCATGTAAAACATTCAAGAATGTTAATTTCTTTATATAAAATAACACTCAACATATATCTGGAGGTGTTAGTTAATGATAAAAATCATGTCAGTTACTCCTTTTTTTAAAAAAAAAAATATTGTTGGGGTACTCATACAAACTAACTGAATAATGGATATTTTTTCTGAAGAAAATTAAATGTGCATAATGAGCTGAAATTTGATCACAAACAATGAACAGACTACGCATGCGTTTAAGTGACTGGGTGTCCATTCGCTTAACAAGATGAAATTTGATCAACAAACTATGAACAGACTATGCATGTGTATAAATGCTAAGAGAGCATATACGAACAGTACACTAAATGAACAAATTGCATAGTGAACAGTTTTTTGAAAAAAATTATATTTAGCCAATTAGCTGAAATTTAAAAAAAAAAACCCACTAGTAAACTATACCTGCACAAAAGTGGCTGGAAGAGCGTGTATAACAATTTAAAGTCCATGTATGCATTTCATGTAACTTGCAAATTTTCATATTTTATATAGAAAATAATAATTTTCATTTTTTTCCTAAAAACATAACCATGGAATGGTAGAAGCAAGACAAAGGGAAAAACACAAATATATATACATACATATATATATTTATTTGCTACTGATAGATTGACAAATAAAACAATTCCATATCCTTATGTAGAATTTAGGTGTGGCTTGGAATGGATTACTCCTATTTATATATATATTTCAATTACACATGCAACAAAGGATTTGGTTAACAAACAGGGCTCTGGAATGGATTATGTGCATATATAGACTCCACTATGTAAATCATCTTAAATTTCAACATTACATCAATTCTATTCCTGTGACCCAGTCTCTCTTGACATGTCTTAATTTTATCTCATCAGTGAGACTGTTCTCAAGTCTGTCTCACTGTCTCCTTAGTTTTACCTTCTATCACAAACCCCTGCCAGTTTTGCACCCCTAATGTATATTCTCTACACACCCACTGTAACACTTTATACATCAGCCATTTTTGAAAACTCAATAGTGCTTGGCATTTCTTTGTCAAGCCATTGAAAAATTCTCATATTTTCATTTCTTAATCATCCATTTTAAATTCTCAATTTAAAGATGGCTTTGTCCTCTTAAGTTAACATAGCAGCGAAAGTATTTCTTTTATTTGTTAGGATTAGTGTCTGGTAAAAAAAAAAAAAAAAAATATTGGCTCCAACAATTTATGCAAATATTTAAATTGACCTAATTCACGCTACAAATTGAATATTGATATGTAGGATGTGTAAAATATTTGATATTGTTTCAATACAAGGAAATTGTGGCCTGGATGTTTAAATTTGAAGATATTTCTGTGTGCTATTCACACAGCTTTTGACCAATATTAAAGATTCTATATCATATGAAATTGAAGTGTTACCTGTCATATGACAGGTAACTTTGGAAGTATACTTTTGTTACTATGGGTAATATCAGGAAATATGCTTACTTACAATAATTATAACTTTTGTGAAATTTCTTGGTGCTTTTACTAAATGATAAAATGAATACTACTTTTCAAAAGACCATAAAATAAAAACAATATCCAAAAAGTATTATGGACATTCTTTCTCTGTGTGTGTATAAAACACTTTCTTCTCTACCATCTCTGATATTTCTCGGTTTGTGTGTAGTTTTCTTTACTTATTGCTTACCACTAAGCCTAGAATGTGCACTCAACCTGCACCTCTTATGCTAACTATCTCTCTATCACTCTATATGATGTAATAAAGCATGACTGAATAAATCATCAAACCAACATTTTATATCGACCATAATATAGAGATTATTTTAAAAGACCTCTTAGTGACATATTTGCATCTGTATATCACCTATACACATGTATTCTCATATCTATGAATAATTAACTTGTGAATGAAAAGTCCGAAGAGCAAAAATAACTTGCAAATAGGGAAGCTTTAGAGATGTTTTATCACGTTCATTGTTTAAAGTTCAAAGTCACAAACATTAAAAAAAAAAAAAAGTAACACTATTCTTAAATATGCCTCCTGTATGCCTTCACTGAGCTAGTGTCTTCTCTTGAAAGTATTTCTTCATAAACTACTTTTTGACTGGATTTTTGCTATTCGACTCCATTAAATGTTAACACCAACTTAACTATTCAACAAACTGTCCCAATAGAAATAATATATAATATACTATAATAGAAATAATGTATATTTATACTGTATTGATCTGACTCATTATTTGGATGATATTTGTTATCTTGAGAGATGCTTTAATGTTTGGCAGAGGAAAATGGTAAGGAATTGCTTTTAGTTTCACAACTTTTCATTTTGACTTATCAATGTTACTGAATAATGTGTATCTATTAAAACTTTACACAAGTAAGCTATAATTGCTCAGCAATTTTTCTCTTTTAATTCTTGTCTTTGTTAGCATAACGCTGGTGCTTCTGTTTTAATAGTGCTTGAATATTATATTGTGTAGTAAGATTGAAATAGTAGTATGTGTGTGTGTGTGTTCTAACATTTCTAAATATAACTAGTAATTAACTCTAGCAACTGCATGATATACAATTCTTACTGATATAATTTCAAAATTGTGTATACAGGCCTTGATTATATAACTATGCAGTTGCACTTGATACTAAGACACTCCGCCTAAACACCCCTGTAATATGCATGAATTGACAGGCACAGGTAGGGCTGTGTGATTGAGAAATTTGCTTCTCAACCACATAGTTTCGGGTTCAGTCCCACTGCATGGTACTTTGAGCAACTCTTTTCTATTGCCCTGGGGTGAACAAAGCTTTGTGGATTTGGTAGATGGAAACTGAAAAAAGCCTGTCGTGTGAGTGTATGTTTGTGTCTTCTTGACATTGCATGATAGTTGTAAATGAGTGCCACTGTCATACAAGCAGTGTCATTCATTTCCAATGTGCTGCAAACATGTCTGGCCATGAGGAAATATTACTTTGCTCGGAAACAGGTGACAAGAGGGACATTCAGTTATAGAAAATCAGCGTCAGACTCTCCGACTCGTGCAAGTATGGAAAAGTGGATGTTAAAATGATGACAAGCCTGGCCAACAATAGAACAGGAAACAAAGCTAAATATAGAGAAATCTATGATGACCTGTTTAATCTATATTGCCTGGTGGAAAAAATGAGAGAAAAATATTTTTGTTCATAGTCTTTATATTATGTTTCCTTTCATATACATTTTGTCTGTCAATTGTTCAAAAGCAAATTTACTTCTGCCAAACTATTTATGATATAATATTGTAATTGGTGGAACAGTAGTCTTGTTTGTACAGGCTACCAATGGACCAATCACTTGTTCACTATATTTATTATGATGAGAGTAACAAAGGATTGTTTAACTCAATGGAACAAATGCACATATGTGTATATATATATATATATTTGAAAGTATTGAATTTTCAGCTAATATATATATATATACACACACACGTTATACCATATACATTCAGTTTCAATTTACGAAAAGTAATGGTCAACTCAGGGTTATGGTAGAAGACACTTGCTTGTAGTGTTGCACAATGGGATCAAAACTGTAACCATGTGGTTGTGAAGCAATCATCTTAACCCACACAATCATTCCTGTATGAAGCATATTTTTGTTATCTAAAGCTCATATCTATTTTGTACTTTAAAAGTGAAGAGATTTTACTAAAGGATGAGAATAAGTTAACTTTAAGACTTATTGGTCTTAAGTATATAAATTGTGTTTTGGAGGAAGGCTTTAACTCTGTTTTTGCTATTTTCCCACTTAAATGGAAAAAAAGATTTCATTCCTTGTTGACAAAAGTTGTTAGTAGTAGGAAAAGCATCTGGCTGTAACAGTTGCTTCAACAAAAAGTCACGCTAGCATACTATTTTTGAATGAGTTTGGAGTTATTCTTTTACTGGTTTCAATTATTAGCTCTGCTGGAATCATCTGATGCAGACAGTCGCTGGGGTGCCACTCTAGATGCTTTCATAGTTAGCCGTCGCAACTAGTCTCTGTTCTCTGTCATGTGTAGCAGTTTCACTGTGTTGTAACCTGTCCAGTCCTTGATGTTGTCAAATCAGGCTTTTCTCTGCCTCTCTTTCGCCTTTTCAACAGTGTCCTGAAGAATGGTTTTGGGTAGGTAGTTGTGGCGGGATACATGACCGTACCAGGCAAGCTTTCACCTTTTTACCTGCACAAGGTTCCTGTCTGCTAGCCTATTTGTTGACTTGCTGCCTGACAAAGCTGTTTGTTTTGTGCTCTGTGTACGGGATGTGTAATAGTCTTCTGAAGCACTTGTGCTCTAATGCCTGGATTCTTCGCTCCATGTCAGCTCTCACGCTCATACAGAAGGATGATTGAAATCACCAGTCTTGTTGGAAAACTAATGGAATTGCTTTTCCATATGTTGTTCAACTTTGTCATATTGACCTGTTAGGAAGCAGTTAAGCAGAACTGTAGTAGCTCACCACCAGACTGGAAAAAGTATCAGGAGCATACAGGATGGAGATCAGTCCAGAAAAGAGCAAGATCCTGGTTAATAGTAACAATCAAAACACAGCAACCAACATCATGCTAAACAGAGAGATTTGAAGTGGACATCTTCAATTACCTAGAATATCTAACCTTGACCGGCAGATCTAAAAAGGAGATAACAATAAGACTCTGCTGGAGTATGCCTGAAAATTTCCACATTTTATTGAGTTATGCCAGATTTATGTCCTTTTATGGACATAAATTGGTCAAAATATTTATACCAATTTGCACTGGTAAATCCATACATACACACATATATGTAAACAGGCTTACACACAGTTTATATTTATTAAATTACACTCACAAGACGTGTGTTTGTGTGTACCCTTGTCTTCACTTCACATGATGATTGTAAACGAGCATCATCATCATACAAGTGATGTTGTTCATTTCCAGACTTCTGTGAAAAAAATATCTGGCTGTGGAGAAATATTATCTTGCTTGGAAACATGTGAGTGTTGGTGACAAGATTGACATCTAGCTGTAGATAATCTGTCTTAATAAATTCTGTTTGACTCATGCAAGGATGGAAAAGTGGGCATTAAAGTGAATTCAGCCAGTTAGTCTCTGTGAAACTATAATGTATATCAATGTATAATGTTTGCCATGATTTTTCTACTCTTTTAAGGTATAAAAGAGTAGAAAAATCATAGCAAACATGTATTATTGTAGAGTATTATTGTTAGTAATAGTGCAACATTAGAATATGATTAATTTTTGTATAATGAGCGACTTTGCACTTGACCTTATGTTTGAAGAGTAAAGCTTAACTAATTAGCTATAACCTCAGCAGAGGTATTAACCCGGATTATGTAATAAGATTCTTATATATCAAACAGCACTGATATCTTGTGTAAATCTTAACATTTGTGTAAATCAGATAGTTGTACCACTTTTCTTGGTTTTACTATTAAATTCGAAGCCTCACTTTTGAATTCAAATGTCACTAAGTTAATGATGATTCATCTCCTTGAAACATATTGGAAATTGAGTCAATCAAGTGTAAAATCCTCTTTTGAATAGGTTAACCTTTAACCTAGTTAAAAGCGATGAATAGAATTCATCACTATTCTTGTTTTATGTGTTGAAACCTTTGATTTCATTACAGATGATTATGATTTAGTTTTCAAGCATATGTATATATATATATATATATATATATGTATGTGTATATATATATATATATAGATGTTAATTACATGCACACACACACACACTATATATCATCATCATCCTTTAATGTCCGTTTTTCCATGCAAGCATGGGTTGGACGGTTATATATATATATATATATATATTGTGTGTGTGTGTGCATGTAATTTACATCTATATACTACTAAAAATGTCATCTTGCGTGCTTGCTAGCTTGCTTGTCTGTTATGTAATACAGCCAAAAGGCCGCATAATGGATAAATACTCTGAAATGGGAAAACAAATAGAATAAAACAAATTTCGTGTAAATCGGAGCTCGCATTATCGAGATTCGTGTATTTTGTATCTTCGTGAATACCAAACAAAAAAACAGTGTATAATTTTTAAATTCCCTGATAGTAAACCTTTTATTTATTTTAACTCTCCCCCTTCCTTAACGTTATTTCTTTCTCTTTCACATTTCTACTGTTATTTCTATGTGTATGTGTTTCTTAAAATAGCCAGAAAATAGTGTATAATGGGAAGATTCCCTGATAGTAACATGATCCTGCAAACCTTCATTTATGTATATGTTCGTGTGTGTGTAACAGTACTTAAGTTAGACATATGTGTGTGTGTGTGTAAGTGAACATGACCCAACGGGTCACGGGTGCTCTATAACATAATTTTCAAAATAGACCTGCTACAGAAACCCTTGTATGTAATAGCCCCCTCCCCTGTTCTATGTTGATAGCAGAATTAGCCTTAATCCATGTATTATCTATTAGCTGAGTGTGAACCTTGATCTTGGGTTCACTCTATTGTGCTCATTCGTGATAGTGCTATGTGTAAATGCTGTATACAATTCCATGTATGTTTGTCAAAAAATTTTCAGAAAATTGCATGTCAATCATTGATTTCCTGTTATTTGACATCATTTCAACTTAATGCATTATTTCTGCTGGTGGCATGTTTATAGACTATATCCGTCCAACCCATGCTTGCATGGAAAAACGGACGTTAAATGATGATGATGATATACATTAAAAGCAAAAGTTTTATGTGTTGAAACGTGCACTTTTATTGAAAAAAGTAGTCGCATTCAGATGCCTTGTAGCTGTGGGTATTACAATACCAGCACACTTGACTATAACATTTTCACCACACACATACCGAACACTGCATAGAGTTAGCAATCAGACTATGATGGTGAACCAGTCTAGAATATTGAGGTCATTAACATCCCTGGCCATAATATGTATTACAGTAATTTTCAATAAAGTATTTTAATCTAAATTTAAAATTAAATTGCATTTTACATAGAATTGTTGAGATCAACTTCTTTGTGGCCTAAAAGTTGTTGCAAAAATGGAGACACTTTCATTATGCCCAGTGTATTGTTTTATCACACACTGTGTATGCATTAAATTACTTGTAATTTCACTTGTTTCTAAATTATAAATGAATTGTTTGTTTTTTTTACCCAGTATAATGTGACACTTTTCACATTTCATTTTAAGTGGAAGCTTTTTTTTCTTCTAAACCTTGACACAAAAAGTGACACATTTGTTGACATTAATGTTAGTCAAGTCAGCAAATTGTAGACCTCTATTGAAAAGATCATTCAACAAATAGTGGACAATTGGGGAGGGGGGACACTTTCAACCAGTTCCTAAACTAATGGATTGAACAGTCATGGAGAAATTTTGTTATTCTAGCACCTTGACAGTGATACCAACTTTTGCTGAAGTTAGTGCTGCTGTAAAAACACTGGAAAACAGGAAATCTCAATAGTAATCTGGAAAAGAGGGTGGTTATCTTTGCACAGGAATGCTTCATTGCTACATCATAAAGGCAGAGAACCAGGAGTGCATAACACATTTTAATAACTCACAACACTGTGGAGGCTTTATAGGTCATTTAATCCAGTCATTTACAGCTTGTTAGTTGATATCTAGAAAACTGAGGTAATTTTTCAGTAGTACATAGCATGATTCTCCTTAATTTACATATCTCATGTGTTGTGTGTATAGGTGGTGCAACCGTGTGTATGTGTGTATAGGTGTATAATGTGTGTTTTTGTGTATAGGCGCATGGGTCACAGTGTGGTTAAGCTTGCTTTGCAACTGTATGGTTTTGGGTTCAGTTCTACTGTGTGGCACATTGGGCAAGTGTCTATAGCCTCTGGCTGGCCAATGCTTCATGAGTGTATTTGGTAGATAGAAACTGTATGGAATCTTGTACGTTTCCTCTACTGCTTGATAGCCAGTGTTGGTTTGTTTACATCTCTGCAACTTGGTGGTTTTGGCAAAAGAATAAGTACCAGACTTAAACAAAATATATACTTGGTCATTTTGTTTGACTAAACCCCTCGAGGCAGTGCCACAGTCTAATGACTGAAACAAGTAAAAGATAAAAGATGTGCGTATAATGTGTGTGTGTATGTGTGTGTGTATTCCTGTGTAAAGTGTGTATTTGTATGTAGTGTGATATATATATAAGGAATATTTGCAATGTCTGTTTCATTTATTTGTATTTGTAGTAAGTATATATGTTTGTATATAATTGTAATGTGTGTTTATATATGTATATATTTCTGTAAAGTGTGTGTATATATTTGTGTATATGTGTGTAATATATTTGTGTGAGGTGGTGTAACACACTCATTAACTGGCCTTCCCTGAAATCCCAGTTAGTTCTGTGACTAGAACTTTATATTACAGTTATTTTGGTTTATGTTGCTACCTAATGTAGTGTTCTTCCATTTTTGTCCATGAGTCATTCCCAGCAGCTGAAGCAATTTAGTGACAGGCTAACATTTATCAGGACATGATCTCAGTTGTCTTTCCTCTGCATTTCTGCAAAGATTCTTATTGTTTTACAATCTTTCTTTCTCTCATATAAATGTTATTTTTCTCGATTTCCTATGACTTCCTGATTTTCACCAGTGTCGAATGCAAATTATTGAAGTGAATTTTTCTTAAGATATATTAAATTAATTCTCTTCTGTTAAAAGGAATTAGAATCTCAAGGCTGGTGTGTGCACCTGTTTATTTATTTATTTTATTTCATATAATTTTGAAAACAATGAAATTTAGAAAAAGTTACTGTACACTGTGTGGCTGCACCCAATATCATCATCATCATACGTCTAATGTATTTTAACAAATTCAGCCATACTTTTGACAATTTAAGAATTAAAAATAGGATCTCTCAGTAAATTCATTTGAATTTTACTTGGACAAAGGCATAGTCATGTAGTTAAGTCCATCTTGTAAATACATGGTTTTGAGTTTTAGCCATTTGATAAAAAGATCGCTAAAATACATACCCAGTAAAGTACTGGGGTCCTTAAAAATGACTAAAAACCTTGAACGGCAGTGTGTCCTAGCATGGCTGCAGTCCAGTAACTGAAATCAGTAAAATAATAAAGTGTTTATGTTAATCCCTCTCTCTCTCTCTCTCTCCCCCCACCCACCCCCTTGCCTTTTTGTAGTGCACAG
>JAOPUL010000002.1:52983672-52995532 GCA_027564515.1 Octopus rubescens | reverse complement strand
GTAGCCACGCAATTGTGGGAGACGCTTCCCAAAAGAAGACGCCGACATTGCTAGAAGACACAGTTAAAAACTCGTCCCTTCCTGTCTTCACAATACCACGGGACCAATCTCTCAGCTCCGAAACTCCGTCCGCTCCACAAGCCAAGCATGATAGCCCGCCAATCCGCACATAAATTCTCCCACTCACGAAAATTCGCAAACTGCCCCACACTTGAAGCCAACTTGGCTTCGTTCATCAGTTGTGACACTGAAAAAACTGTCAATATGGTCGCACATGCAAATGTGCGACGACACCAACATAGTGCTTCGGCTCATACCACAAGACACGCTTCCCACAATGCTGAGCCAACAACCACGCTAAAAATCACTTAGACACAACTATCACGATACCAAAACTAGTCTTAGTTTTGGTATCGTGATAGTTATGTCCAAACGATTCCTAGCACAATTGTTGGCTCAGCATTGCAAGAAACGTGTCCTGTGGTATGAGCCGAAACACCATGTTAACATCGTCGCACACTTGCATGTGCGACCACACTGACAACCCCTTCAATGTCACAACCGACGAACGAAACCAAATTAGCCTCAAATATAGGGCAGCTCACGAATCCTCGTGAATGGGAGAATCCATGTACGGATTGACGGGCCACCATGCCTGGCCTGTGGAGCGGACGGAACTTCGGAGCTGAGAGACCAATCCCGTAGTACTGTGAAAACAGGAAAAGACGAGTTTCCAACTGTCTTCCAGCAATATCGGCGTCTTCCTCCAAGAAGCGTCTCCCACAATTGCGCGGCTACTAAATATTATTCTTATGAATTTTTATTGCACCTGTTATGTCTCCGGATATCTCATATATAACTAGTTTTATACTATATTATAAAGGTTAAACCTTTTGATTCCACAATACATCAGCGGTAAAATATCTCCTCCCAAGTTTTTGGCTGAGCTATTGGTCACCCATGAGGGCTCCCTCTCGGTATGTTTTTTTCGATCTTTTATGTTATTCGTACTCGTGCCTTTATATTTCCCCGGCCATTTATTTCTCCCTCCAATTCTTATATTCCCGCCTTTCATTCCTCTTACCCCCCTCCGCTCCCAACACATAGTATTTATTATATATAGAACTCCTATTAGAATAATTTTTCAGTCTTAGGTTTGGTATCGTGATAGTTATGTCTAAATGTTTTTTAGCATAATTGTTGGCTCAGCATTGTAAGAAACGTGTCTTGTGGTATGAGCCGAAACACTATGTTAATATGGTCGCACATATGCATGTGCGACCATACTGACAATTTTTTCAATGTCACAACTGATGAACGAAACCAAATAAGCTTCAAATATAGGGCAGTTTACGAATTTCGTGAATGGGAGAATTTATGTACGGATTGACGGGCTATCATGCTTGGCTTGTGGAGCGGACGGAATTTCGGAGCTGAGAGATTAATCCCGTATTATTGTGAAAACAGGACAAGACGAGTTTTAACTGTGTCTTCTAGCAATATCGGCGTCCTCTTTTGAGAAACGTCTCCCACAATTGCGTGGCTACAATATATTATTCTTATGAATTATTATTGCACCTGTTATGTCTACGGACATCTCATATAATTTAATTTATATATATATATATATATATATATATAAAAATATAATCTCAGGCATCATCATCATTTAACATCTGCCTTCCAAGCTGGCATGGGTTGGATGCTTTGACAGGAAACCGGCAAGCTGCAGGGCTGTGTCAGGCTCCAATATAATTTTTGGCATGGGTTCTATAACTGATGCCCTTCCTAATGCCAACCACTTTACAGAGTGTACTGGGTGCTTTTTATGTGCCACCAGAACTAGTGAGGTCGCCATAAAACTTGCAAGGCATAAAATAACAAAGGAAATGGAAAAGGTTCCCACTACAGGGGAAATATTTTGGAGGGAGGGTAAAGATTGGTGGCTTTATGCCAGGTGTTGAAAGGCTAAAAGTATGATAGAGGGACAAGCACAGGTGTCTTGCTATAGAGGAGATACACAGCTGAAGGAAATAAGAGGAAGGTAGTGATGGGGTGCTAGAGCAAACTCTCAAGGAGCATAAGAGAAGATACAGAGTGGGTCATGGGAAAGGATGTGTGGATGCTTTCATAGTGTGAGGGTGGGGGGAGTAAACATATGGATGGAAATGTTAAAGGTTAATGTAATGGGTGATATAGGGATATATCAGGAGTATAGTAGGTGGGTGGATCTTGGTGGTAGATATGGGAAGGCATTGAAAATGATAAATAAGAGTTGTTTAGAACAGGGGGTGGGAGTGGCTGATGGCACAGAGATGGAGGGGAGGGAGGTGATTGGTTGAAATAGTGTGGGCAGGGATGGTTAGGAATGTGAGAGACCATTAGAGAGGGGAGGAGATGTAGTGTGTACTGATTCTGCTCTCAGGTGAGTACAGCAGACAAGTAGTACTGTACATGAGGGAGGGATGAAAATGGGTGGGGGCACAGGGCCTCACATGTATGTACAAGCATAACCAAGTGGTTTTAGGATGTCATTTTTGCTGTTATGGATGGGTGTTCTGGAGCCCAGCAAAACACCAATCATCAGGTTCCAGTCTGATTTGGCTTGGTTTCTATGGCTGGATGTCCTTCCTAACGCCAACCACTTTATAGTGTGTGCTGGGTGCTTTTAAAGTGCCACAGGCATCAGACTCTCGACGCTAGTGCTTTTGCGTGGCACTGTCACGAGTGCTTTTTACGTGAAACCACACAGGTGATTGGTAGTCAGACATAAGGACTGGGAACTGTTAGTCAGACAGACATATAGACCGGGGGCAGGCGGACATAAGAACCGAGGACAGACGGACATATACAGAATACATACATAGGCCTGTGCACGTGCGCCCGGACCCTCTTCGTAGAGCGGTGGCCTGTGTGCATGTGCTTGAATCCCCTTCTTATTGGTGGGCGAGAGGGGAAATTTTCATACATCAAGGTAGTGGGAACTCACATCTGAGGACATATTTTCACATTTGTCGCATAATATAGCAGACGAAAAGATAAGCTTAGATGAACAAACAGACTTATCTTAAATTGAGAATTGTATTTTGCATCCTTTTGGCACTTTGTATTGCCAGAAAAGGCTTTGCTGCCCTTACCACACCAAAATAGAGAATCTTATTTTACATCTCTTTGTTGCCTTCCACTTTTTAACATAAGACTCTCGACGCAGCTGCTTCTTAGTAACAGGACTCATGGCACGGCCACTTAACACCAGACTCTCGATGCGGCCGCTTCTAGCAACAGGGCTCTCGACTCTTTTCTTAGCCACATATAACTCAGATATTTACATACACACATGCGTGTGTGTGTATATATGTACGCATATATATATATATATATATATATTAGAGAGAGAGAGAGAGAAAAAGAAATGTGTGTGGGTGTGTATATATGCGCGTTTACATATGCATATTAATATAGACACAAGCAAATGCATGCACAAACACCCATATATATCACACCTAGATACAAGGGTATATATGTGTGTGTATGCATTGTCATGCCTGCTTACACATGTAACTAATCTGATAGTTGTCTGAGTCTTCCAAGAGCAAGGATAGAATCCAGTGATATGTGAATAAGGGCTTAAGCTTGAAACAAACATTTTTGTTGAGTGTTACCCAAATAACTACACCTTATTTCTTTGTCAATTTTGTACATAGATGCACACACAGTTACAATTAGCGAAAAGAGATTTGGAGTTAAAAAAGAAAATTTAGTGAAATTTAGAAAATTTAAATCCTTAATCCCAAATTAGTCAGCAATTAAACCACCAAATGTTTTAGCCATCATTATTTATATATGAAAGAAGCTGAACAACCTTACATTTGATTGTGGTGAATCTACACAAGGTTTTTTGAGGTTTGACATTGTCAAGGGGACAAAGTAAGTCACTTGTGTACTGGAAGACCTATGTATGTACTAGCACTTATACTGTCATGGGAAAATGGTAGTAAAATAATGGATAAGTGTAAATCAAATCAAAGGTGCATATGGGATATTCTCATTGGCAATAACTTAATATGAATAATTATGAGATGTAATTTTTTCCCTGTTTTATCTTTCGTTTAGTCTTTGGACAACAGTCATGCTGCAGCATTGCCTTGAAGTCAATCAAATTGACCCCAATATTTTTAAAGTCTGGTACTTACTCTATCAGTCTTTTGCTGAACTGCTAAGTTATAAAGATGTAAACTGACACCAGTTGTCAAAGCAGTGGGATGGTGGGGACAAACAGAAAATCACACACACATATATACGATGGGCTTCTTTCAGTTTCTGTCTACCATTCCACACACAAGGCTTTGGTCGGCTTGGAGCTATAATAGAAGACACTTACCCAAGGGGCCAAAAATATTTTTTTATGGTGCCTCTTGAATATTTGCTTAACTTAGTGAAAAACATAATATAGTGAAGTAAGGATAGTCACAGGCATAGCTGTGTGGTTAAGTTCACTTCACAACCATGTGGTTTCTGGTTTTGTTCCACTGTTCAGCACTTTTGATAAAGTTCACTCTTAGGTTGACCAAAGCCGTGAGGGAAGTTGGTACACTGAAACTGCAAAGAGCCTGTCATGTATGTGTGTGTGTATACATTTATGTATTGTGTATAGATATGCATGTATGGTTATATTCCATGCTGTTGCAACTTGAACAAAGCAGTATTGATGTTGATATACCTTGTTGACATTATGACTGGTTGCTCTGCACTCTGAAAGACTTATAAAAACAAAATCTAACCACGATCAGCTTGAATTTCTATGAAATCATTTCAAATTCAGTTGTGATTAGTGATGCAAAATAAAAGCTCAATTCCTCTTTTAGAGTTGTCAAAGTGTTCCAAAATTACCAACTAACTGTTCTTATCCAGAATTATCTTCTGAAATGTTAATCTGTTGGATTTGAGAATATTTTCGTATTTACCTTACATACTGCTGATCAGGCTATTTAGGTGCTGGAATATGTTAGTCAAGTTTTCCAAGCTAGAAATCCTAAGTTCACATGGAAAATGATGATGATCATTGTTTTAGCATACATTTTTCCATGCTTGCATGGGTCTGATGAGATTCATTGAGGGAGATTTTCTATGGCTAGATGCCCTTCTTGTTTCCAACCCTCACCTGTTTCCAAGTATGATACTATTTCTCCATGGCCAAACATCTTTTCTTGGAAGCTTAGAAACGGACACTAATTGTATGACTGTGACACTCATTTACAGCCACCATGCGATGTCAAGACAAGTACGCATGCACGCATGGAGTGTTGGGTTCAGTCTCAGTGGGTGGCATTTGGGAAAGTGTTTTCCACTACAACCTTGAGTGGATTTGGTAGATGGAGTTTGAAGGAAGTCTATACATGCACACGCGTGTATGTTCGTGTCTCTTGTCATGTCTTGACATTGCATGATAGTTGTCAATGAGTGTCAGTCACATAAGCAATATCATTCATTTCCAATATTCTGTGAGAACATGTCTGGCCATAGGGAAATATTTACCTTGTTTGGAAACAAGTATGGGTTGGCAACAGGAAGGTCATAAATCATAAAACTCCCTAAGCAAGCATAAAAAAGTGGATGTTAAAATGATGCTTGTATATATATATGAGAGAGTGAGAGAGCAAACAGAGGCACTCAACACATTTAGTAGGAGTTGCATATATTATTTAAAATACAATCAAGGTACAAAAAATGACGTATTCCGAGGGGATTCAAAGGGTAGTGCAATCCAGGCGTAGTCCGGTGTAGAGAAATCCATGAATCAGGTACTCCAAATCGTCGTCGGAAGGACGTAGACAGTCCGTGTGATCATGTGTAATAATAGGTAATGAACAATAAAAAACAACAGTCAAGAGGATACACATATAGAATGTATTGGATTCATGCTCAGATAGAAAAAAAAGGGAGGAAAAAAGTACATTTTACATTTCAAGCATATCTCTTTGTCAGAAAGAGGAGAGGAAAGAATCTGGTGGAAATGGAAGCTCTGGGAATACATGTGAATTACATGGTCACACATGTTCCCAGAGCTTTGTCCATTTCCACCAGATTCTTTCCTCTCCTCTTTCCAACGAAGAGCTATGCTCGAAACATAAAATGTACTTTTTTTCCATCCAAGCATGAATCCAATACACTCTATATGTGCGTCCTATTGTGCATTACCTGTTATTTAAAATAGTTTGATTTGGACCCAATGCAACTTAGTTTCATAGGTTTATTACTGGAGCCTAGCTCATTAGGCTATGGCAGACTTCTTTCAGTTTCTGTCTACCAAATCAACTCACAAAGGTTGCTCAATGGAACTGAGCCTGAAATTACATACATGGGAAACGAGCTTCTTATCCACACAACCATGTCTGCACCTATAAGATTAACTAGATGTTCACAACTGTTGCCTCAATACATCAAATATAAAAGTAAATATCAAACTACATGTCAGAATATGGTATCACAAAGTTAGTGTGCATGTTTCATGTGAAGATACCTAATGAATATGCAGTAGTTATGAATACCACATTTTTCAAGACACTCAAGCATTAATATACATTTTCTAAAGCCTTCAATTATATTTCTAAAAGTCTATGACTCACTTAGGTACCCCTTGTGACACCATTTAAGAATGACTGGCTAAAGTGCACTAAAATATTTCCAGCTCATTTCTTACAATAATAATTAATAACTATTTGTTACATCATCATCATTTAATGTCCGTTTTCCATGCTAGCATTAGAGGAGACATAATTGTTCCTAAACTTATTTCAATTAATAAAACAAACACAAACCCTTGTAATCATGTGACTTAGTCTAATCCTGTATGCATGAGTGCTCTTACTATTCTGCAAATTCTACACCCCTATTTATAGTCTTATTTTTAAATTTTGTTTTTACTCTCTACTTAAAGTGATGGCTTATAAGTTAGGAACAGCTTGTCAATTCAGCAGCCTACAATTAAGTAATCATGTCTTTTATATTCTTTATTGATTATATTTCTATTAAGATTTATTGAGTTGGCTGCTTGAGTAGGGTCAATCAATCAGTTCATTGCATTAGATATACAGTTGGGATTTTTGTATGGAATCTCACTGTTAGATTAGTGTTCTATCTGTTGGATATATGATCCTTATTTGTGCGGGGACACTTGGTTGCTACATTGAAAAGTTGTAGTATATAAGTAGTAACTTAGCTTTTTTGGTTCACTTTTGAACTGTGTTTAATCTGTCTGAGGCTGTCTCAGGCTCATCTAGGAACTGTATTTGGTTCACGTAGGAAGTATTTCAATTATTTGAAATATTGACAACTTTTAAAAGATTGACATTAGAAGCACAGCAATAAGTTATTTTTGTTTTAAAATCAGTATAATGAAAAGCAATATTAAATTACTTTATTGTGGATAGGTTTGATTGTTATACCAAGAGTGTAGATTAGTTTGAAATAAAGGTTTGAATTTTGGTATATTAGGTTTGATGAAATACAAGAGTCGTTTTTTCTTTTTAATTGCACTCATAAAATTTCTAATAGCTTGTTGATCAGGGCTTGTAACATAAAACATTGTTCTGTACCTGCTATATTTTCTGGCATGCAAATCAACATAGTATGTACTGTAAACATTCAAACATTGTCACTATCTTTCCAAATCCTACTGTATTTGACATGGAATTTTTGGTCTTCTAATGTCAACCTCCTTTTTTGGGCTGTAAATTTTGGTCCAAAAAATTCAATTTGTATGCCGGAAAATACAATATCCATTTCCCCCTACAAATATAACTTTAGACTGCTCTGCACAACAGCATCTTTCTGAATGTCTTAATATTGTCGTCAGTGCATGTATTAATGTTGTAGATCAAGTTTTGTTTGAATTACTTCTCTCATATATATTATCCATTTGATTGAATGCCAATGATATTATAGTAGACTTTCTTACATCACTGAAATGATTTTAATGCTCCATTGCTTCTCATCTCACTGATGAGGTAACTGTTGTACATTTCATATACATTATTCAATTAATTTTTCTTTTTTTGTATCCTTCAAACTATCTTTATCTCTGAGCATCTACTCTTGCTTCTTTGTTCCTTTTTCATTTTTTCTCTCTCTTTAGCATTTTGTAACTCCTATGGATTGCTGTCTCTGTCTGGCCATTTATTATCCCTTATCAGTTATCTATACAATTTTCTGTAATACTTTTTTTCTTCTATAGTAAAGGCCCATGCCTGAAATATTATTGCTATAGCAGACCAGCATATATCTTTTTGTTCTTAGTCCCTTTCTGATTTATGCTAATACAAACTATCACCAGCACACTAATTCAAATAACTATATTTTATGCAGATCATTAACCCATATTCCTACACACACACACACACACATATCTTGTTCATGGTGGTAGTACTTTACATTTTTCATCTCTCCAACTCTATCACTAGCTACACACATCTTGTACACATTTCAGCAACATAAATTATGTACTGTTTCTAGTTCAACATCCGAGCAGTCTAATGTCTTCAGTTCATTGCTGTTAAATGATACTTCCCACATCAACCTGTTAGCTATGCTGTTTTACATCTTCTTGTAAGCAATGTTAAGCTTGTTTATTTACCTAAAGCAAGAGAGCAAAACAACTTCTGATATTGATAAGCTTATTTAAAACAAAAATTTGACCATTGGACAACATGTAGATTGATGGGAGTAGATGGTTTTATTCTATTATAATAATAGAATGAGGAAACATTATTTACTATAAATTGTTGTGACAAGCCTGATCGACAAGCAGAAATTATTGTTGCTTATAAGAAGGCTTCAATTTTGATATCAAGAAAATTATCAAAAAAAATGTGAAATGAACACTGTGGTCTACAAAGTTTTGTAATGGTATGTGTGTGAAAATCTCTCGCAAAAACTTGCAAGGGAGAATGCAAAAGGGTTTCAAGTCCAGTGTAATTGGAATAAAATGTGTGTGTAGTTAAGAAGTTTGATTCCCAACCATGTAGTTTAGTTCAGTTCAACTGCATGTTTTAAAGTTTGCTTTCTAACTGGTTCTCTGTTTGCTCTCATTGCATAGCACTTTGGGCATATCTTCTACTGTATCTGTGTTCATAAATCTGTATGAGTGTTTGTGTTTGTGCTGCTTTAAGCCAATGTTGTTGATGTTCAACAAATACACATGAATAAAATAAGTATTAAACTTAAAAATAAATTACTAGAGTTAATATGCTCAACTAAACCCTTTAAGGTGGTGCCCCAGCCATTAACTGGTAAAAGAAATGAATAAAAAATATATACCATACTTAATTTAATCTGTTTATATATTATAATTGCAACAATTACCTTATATTTCAAAATGTGTTTTTAAATAAACACACACATACTAACATGCATACATATTATATACAGAACATTTTAGAATTTTTTTCTGTTCTTGTAGTGTAATAATATACTAAGATACAATTAAAAAAAAAATACTTTTAACCCTTTAGCATTTAAACCGGCCATATCCGGCTGAAATACTCTACTTTTATGTTCAAACCAGCCAAATCCTGTCTTTCACACCTACCCTATAACGTCATTCAAAAATATACAATCACATGATCGAAATCTCCAAGCTACAAGATAATGCATGATTAATTTAAAACAAAGTGAATGAATAAGCATTATATTTGACAGAGTAATATGAATGCTAAGAGTTAAACAAATGTTGAGAGAAAATGAAATCACTAAAGATGCAGTGATCTCACAAACTTTGCTATGTCCGGATACTCTTCCTGTTCCTCCTTCCCTCTTCGTATTTAAATGTCCCTATCACTTTCACCCTCTTTCTCTGGTATGTTCAACTTCCATTTTTACTCAACCTTTACCTATCTTTAGATTTCTGTCATACTTTCTCTATCTGTTTCTCCCATTTTTTAATGGTCTACAAAAGATGTATAAGAATGTATTGTCATATTTTATGGATAAACGTTAAATCAGGTTATTTTAAAGATAAGTTACTTATGGGGAGCATTTACTTATGGGGTGACTCAATACTGAGAGTAGTCAAATTTATAGTAAAGTTTGTGTTGATTGGGACTTCAATTTTCACCTAATGACCTCAATCAGTTGTATAATCCATTATCTGAAGCTTGATGTCCCAGTCAAACACACGCACATACACACATTTAGATTGAAGTTCCCTTGCATTCTCCTTTGTTAGTTGGTGTGTTAGCATACACCACACATACATAGACTTGTGTGTATTCGTTCATGCAAATGAGCATTTGCATGAATGCGCATATATATATATATATATATATGAATTGATGCCCTCATTATTAAGCTGGTAAATTAGTTAATATAGTTTGTTGAAGAAAATTCTGACTGAAAACTGCTGGTTGTTGGAAACTGTTGTCTGCTCTAGGGTTGTTCTTTTGTTAAGATGTAATTAAGGTTATGTCAGCACCGAACTGCTCTGCTTTCATTCTGTTTGGCTATGACTGTTCTGCATAGTGGTAATTGATGCTGTATTACCGCTTTGTAGCATTGACTCCTGGAGGTGCTACTGTAACTACTGTTTAGCAGTTAGCTGTCATGTTTGTATGTTTGATTAACTGAACATATTTAGTTGATTGCATTTTCTACCACTGTTTAACAATGAAGAACCAGTTTTCAATTAGATTGGAGGAATATGATGAACAGAAGGGGGCTCAATGACCCCTACCCGAATGCTAAATTCATTGCTGAACTCCTTGTATTTAAAGTTACCATACAATGAGAACTTGAAATCATGATTATGTAGTGAACTCTAAAACGATGATGATGTATGTCTATCTCTCTCTCTATATATATCTCTCAGTGCAAAATATGTGTGTTGTTAAAGTCATCATTCACTGCATGGTGTTTTCCAAAATTAATCTTATCAGTTTTATGTTATTTATTCCATGATGGCTTGGTAGAGCTGGAGTCCATATTGTACTACTTTCTATAAGAATAATCAACCTTGTGTATTTTAACATTTAAGAATAAACATATATCTTGTTTAGAAAGATATGTGATGACTGAAAATAGAAATATTTTGTCAGAAATCTTTGTAACAAAATCTGACCATTACGGATCTGTCACTATTAGTTGATAGGAGAGGGTTTTCTTTTTTCTTTTATTTATTTTTAATAGTAGATAACCTCATCAAAAAGCAAAGGGTGTGACTAATATTAATGTTATATATATATATATATATATATATTTATAAAACAAACATTGTAAATCGTGACACTTTAAACAAACTATGTGAGACAGACATTTGATAAGTTTTTCTTGAATTTCCAGCAATGTTAAAAGATTATCAGAAACGTTAAAATTTCTTGTGGTACTGTTCAGCTGTATCTTTGAGAAAGGCTTTTCACTTGACATGTAAGCCACACTGGAACATATCTTACTCTCTAGGATTTCTTTCTTTCTCACTTTTTCTCCAATCTTTGCTTCTTGTACTTTTTTTTGCACTTTTTCCTTTCTGTCTGTCTGTCTGTTTCTCTCTCCCGTCTCTCTCTCTTTCTCTATCTCTCTCCGTCTCTTTCTCTATCTCTCTCCGTCTCTCTTTCCATTTCTCTCTCTCTCTTTCCATCTCTCTCTCTCCATCTCTCTCTCTCCATCTCTCTCTCTCCATCTCTCTCTCTCCGTCTCTCTCTCTCTCCGTCTCTCTCTCCCTCCGTCTCTTTCTCTCTCCCTCCGTCTCTTTCTCTCTCCCTCCGTCTCTCTCTCTCTCTCCCTCAGTCTCTCTCTCTCTCTCTCACTCCCTCCGTCTCTCTCTCTCCCTCCCTCCGTCTCTCTCTCTCCCGCCCTCCGTCTCTCTCTCTCT
>JAOPUL010000002.1:52971512-52982488 GCA_027564515.1 Octopus rubescens | reverse complement strand
CTCTCTCTCTCTCCCTCCCTCACTCTCTCTCTCCCTCCGTCTCTCTCTCTCTCCCTCCCTCTCTCTCTCACTCTCTCATTCTCTCTATCTCTCTCTCTGTCTCTTTATATCTATCTCTCCGTCTCTCCCTCCCCCTTTCCCTCTCCATCTGTCTCTTTCAGGTGTTTTAACACCCAATGTTATTAGGGAGCTTCCCTAAATGCTATCCCGCAGCAAATTTGGCGAATAAACAAAACACATTGTGTATGTGCGATCAATAATGTTTGCATTACTAGAGCTGCTTTTAATTCGTAATTTAATTTACTTCCACATGTGCATCACCGTGGCTTATTTAAAATAGTTTTCACACTATTTGTATATTGTCATAGATCGGGGATTCAGTTCGTCTTCGGTTCGATTCAAATACATAGTGTTAAGCCACAATAATGGTGAAATATCGGTATCCACTAATATTTTGTTCGATCCGAGGCAAGTTGTGTCACCTGGTCTATAATTTTTGGGTGTTTTAACTGTTATTAGGGAGTTTTCCTAGATGCTACCCCGCAGCAAATTCAGTGAATAAACAAAACACATACATTATGTATGTGTGATCAATAATGTTGACATTACTAGAGCTGCTTTTAATTCGTAATTTAATCTCACACGCATATTGTTGTAATTTTATATGGGATTGATAAAGCCAATTCATGAGTTGCAGTACCTTTGGTCATGCATGTACTGACATGGCTTAAGTACTGACTGTTATTGGTTATAGGATTCTTTTAAAATCCAAACTTCCCTCCTTTCTTTCTAGTTGGATCAGTTTCCTATAATTTCTTCTTAGTACTTTTTTGTTTGTGTCAAGCATTTCATTTGTGTACACATGTTTGTGTACACATGTTTGTGTACACAAATGTAAGTTTATAATTGAATTCAGTTCTCTAAAGAATAGGTCTTTACAGGTTCAATCATTCTTCATGGTGTATATGTCCTGTCTGTCTTGCCAGAAAAAAAGTGCTCTTGTTGGAAGATTAGCACTGTGTTGGGATTCTGTTGAACTAACAAGTTTTGAAGGTCTAATTGTAAACAATGCAAATTGATTCCTTATTATTTTGCATACATAGTCTTGATGCCATATGAGAGGGCAAATGACAAGCTTTTAAATTTTGTTGTTAAATACATACATCTTCATAACGCAATTACAGTGTGGCAGACACATATTAACCATTCAAAAACACAGACTTAATCATGTGTTGCAGTTAGTGCAATGAAAATTGACACCAAATAATAAATGATGTGAAGTTAAGTTTTTGTTTTCCATGCTCTAATTACTATAGTTTCAACTCTGATCAAATAACTTGCTAGACCAGTGCTTCTTTGACTTTCATAATGAAAATGTTTTAATTTCCAAATCTGTTTCTTTCTGTAGCTTATTTTGTTTTGGATATAATGTTGAAATGTGTTATTTTTTCATTATTTTGTAATTCTTGCTAAAGTAATTCCTTAGAATGATTATATAAAAATCTATTTTTATAAGTTGTATAAAAATGTGTAAAACTATACATATATTTATGTATATTTAGTAAATTTCATGGCAAAATTTTGTAATGACTGTTTGCTCTGTTTAAAATTAATTTTTACTAGATTTTGGTATTGGGCTGTAACCATGTTTGGGCATTGCTTTCAAGGGTTTTAGTTAATTATATCGACCTAGTACTTAATTTTATTGATTTGTTTATTCAACGGCTAAATTGACTTGAGTCAGTCATATCCCTTTAAAGAATATCTTTTGTAGGCATATAAATACAAGGTATTTACACCTGTATACACACACACACACACACACACACACACTACTTATAACTTACAGCATTCCTAATTTTCATATCCTTGGAAAATCCTAAAACAAAACTGACTGGTGAGAGTGAATACCTTTCCAGTTGATTTTATTTGCTGAGTATGTTTTATTGACTGCAGGCTTGTCAGGGAGGGTGGTATATAAATAATCCAATGATTCAGTTGTTTTCATTTAATCTGGTTTGATAATTCTATTAAGTTTAGCAAGATAGTATTTTCAAGTCATTTAAATATTAGTTTTGACTTTCTATTTAAGATGTGTACTTTGGAGAAGATGAGGTACTTATCATTGTAGAAGCTGCAGTAATTTGCGCAAAATTTACCTATAGCTGAAGTTCAGTATGAGCCAGGTGATATTAAAAGTGCTAATATCTTAAACTTTCAAGTCTGTCACATGGTTTGATAATTCTTAGCCGTTTCTGTTTTCTACATGCCTAAAGGTAAACTTACAGTTTAAGTATGGGCTGTAGAAACATAGCATTTTGGAAGTAGTGTATCTCCAGAGAATGATAAGTTTCTCCATGGTGGGGATAAGTATCTCTATGGTGTGATAAGTTAAGGATTGGACTTTGCATAAATTATTGAAAGAAACATATTTTAACATTTACTGTTATCTCCCTTGCTGTAGGTAGAAAACATTTTTCAGATAAATGTCTATAGAATTGATTTCTAAGTTCTTGAAGTGGTTTAGGGGTGTTTAGTGTCTGTAATGATGCTGCTTCTTCCCACATTTGTCATACAACAGTAGCCTACCTTTAAGTTTTGCTAGTTAAGTCCTAAATGCAAATATTTTGACCACATGAAACTGCAATTCAATTGTTGTTGAGGGTCAAAGACTGTGACTAAGCAACTTCTGTGTGAGAAACAGTTTAATCCCATTTAAAACTTCCTGTCTGCACCCTGTGTGTTTATTTTATTATTTTGTTTGATCAAGTAAATTTCTCCTTTTTTTTTTCTCTCCTTTTGGTTTGCAAGCTAAATGGCAATGAGTTAGAATTTAGTGATATTATTTATTAAGGATACATTTATTATTTATTTAATGATTTAATTAGGAAATTGTTGGTCAGGAATTGGTATCTTGTAAATATATATGGAAGCGCTTATGTGTAATCAACTTCACTCTATCAACTTACCTTTGGCAGATTAAAGGGCATGACCTGTAAAAATCAACAGATAAAAACCATTTCACAATGCACACCAACTATCATTATATTGTATCTGCAAATTTCATGCTATAGTTATACCTTTTTATTTATTTATTTATTTATCTTTTTTATTACACTGGACTAACTGCATTTTGTCAATCTCTAGCCTCTAACAGGATTGAGAGATTTCAATAGAGAAAGCACTCCAGGACTTTGAGTTAAGAGTTTGGAATGTTTGTGTCCTGTGGGGAAAAATTCTTTACAATATTAGATTTCACATTTAAGTTGTATGGATGGTTGAGCTGTGATTACAACTTTTGGTTTCATTTGTTGGCGGTGGCTTAAGTTTGGGGGTAAACTTCATATTTTCTCTAAATTCAAGTGTGTAAAATTCTATTTAAAGTAAGTTGAACTATTTTCAATCTAAAACTAGAAATGACACCTTCAAAAATAGATTAAAATTCCTCAAATAATTTGTTTGTAATCATTCAAGTGATTTTATTTTTTGGTGTCAAAATGCCATACTGTAGACAACAGGATACAAACACCATCGCAGGACAGCATTTTGTAGCCACAATGGCCTATAGGTTAATAAATAGACTTGCCATAAATCAACTTGACATGCTGGTATCTTCCCTATGCTTTCATCTGGCATTCTTATGATCCAGTCTAACAGATATTGAAATAGACTTTTAACCCTTTTGTTACCATATTTCTGTTGGAATACACTTGCCTTTGTTTCAATTAATTCTGAAAATAACTGGAAGTATTTAGTAAAAGTAACATTGTCATAATTAAGTTGGTGTTTGAGACATAACGATATTTTAATAGAAGGTAACATTTAGATCATCTCAATGAAAGGTGGTTTGAATCATAGGAGCCAAGGATGGTCTCAGGTGGGTTGGTATAAAAAGGGATAAAGTCAGTAATTTGTTAGTCACAGTTGACTTGTAGAGAAAGTGTCATTCAAGTCATAAAAAAAAATATACGCCTTATTTTTACTGGAAATGAACACCATAAATATCTAACCTATTTGTAACTTTCCTTTCCTATGAATGCTAACAATTTTGAAAGTGGGGCCTAAGTCATTCAATTACTATGATACTTCTCTATCAGTGACACTTGGTTGAAGTAGGTCTCCCCCACCTCAGATTCTGTCAGCTGAGTCATTAACTTGGAGTGTGTAAGTTGTGTTCACATGAGTCAGTTGAATAACTTGTGGGTTGCTGCCATTGACTATACTTTTCCCCTATAAAGCCAACTGTTTTGGTGGTCAGTAATAATATTAACCTTTCATATCAATATCACTTGCTGTGTGTGGACAGTCTATTAAAGAAAGGATTTGATATTAATTCATCTTGTTGATGCAGGTTATTATTACTCTCTACAAAATCTGTGGCTTTGGACCAAGAGGGTTAATGATTATTAAATTGGTGGGCTAATTCTGGGGCAAATGGTCGAAAATACCTATGTTCCCTTGGTTAAAATTTCTTCAGTTTTATAATGAATACCAGTGATACACTGAAGTTTATTCGAATAACAAAATTGGCTTTCTATTTTGTGGAGACAAATCATCATGACTGAATCTCTAGTTATAAGATCTTGAACTGAATTTGAACCAATTAGTAATCTGTTAGAACCCTTTCACGACTAATACCTTAAGGATATGTAAAAACATTAAAATGTATCAGCTATTATCTTTTATCTTTTACTTGTTTCAGTCATCAGACTGCAGCCATGCTGGGGCACCACCTTGAATTTTTACTCAAATGAATCGACCCCAGTACTTATTTTTTCATGCCTAGTATTTATTCTATTGATCTCTTTTGCCGAACCGCTAGGTTACGGGGGACATAAACTTGGTTAATTTTTCTTTCTCTAAAAGTCTAAAAAAAAATTAGACTTTGTTGATATAAGAAGTTTTCTAGTCATATTTCAGTTGGTTGATCTGAAACTTAGACTGAGAAATTAAAATTTTTGTTGTTACCAAAATCATTTTGCCTATTGGTATGACACAACTGGAACTAGATTTTCTGGAAAGGATACACTGGAAATGATACACTGGAAATGATTTTTTTTATATTGGTCTTTGAAAAGGTTTGAGTCCAGCTGAATGAACAATCAACTCATCAAGCCAATCAACTCATCAAGCCAATCAACTCATCAAGCCAATCAACTCATCAAGCCAATCAACTCATCAAGCTGAATGAACAATCAACTCATCAAGCTCTGTGGTTGCTTGACTTGTTAGAAATAGCACTCAAATATCTCTAAAACTACACTATTTTTGTTAGAGAAGAAGGGACACAAGGATAATTGTCTAAGGGAAAAAGATATAATGGTCATGGCTGAAATGCCTCTGATCATTGTTCTCTTCAATCTGAGCAGACCTAGGGCTAAGAAAAAGAAAAGGTCAAAATAAAATGTATCTATTCAATAACCTTACTGTCTACAGTAGTGAACTGTACCTCCTTGTTGTACTTGGTTAAAAATGGATCTGCTTGAGATACAGCACAATGCAGGCATTTTTGCACATTACATCAGTTATATTTGTGTTTGGAAAGCACTTAGGAACATTACTATGTCATCATCAATGTGTATATTTATATCTTGTTGGAACTAATACTTTTACTGTTGCTAACCACTCAACTGTGAAGTGGGAAGGTGTCTCCTCCTTTCAGCTTTCAAATGAAGGCATGGAAAATATATACTTTATTCTGAATACAACAGGTTGCATATATCAATGTCCTATTTTCAGATCTTTCCACTTACTGGGAAACTGAATGAAAAATACAATGTGCATTCATTCATTCATTCATGCGCGTGTGTGTGTGTGTGTGTGTGTGGCTACAATAAAATTATAGAAATTTCATTTTGTGTAATTAACATAATTCATATAAGGGCTTGTGTTTCAGGGTAAAGTCTGCAAATGAACAATTTATCACAGTTACAGTGATTTAATATTTAAGTACTAAAGCAGTAGAGCAAGTCTTTCATATTTTTACTTGGTCAGTTTCTTAATTTCCCAGTATAGCTTCTTATTTTATATATACTGATTTTGATGCCTCATAATGTTTGAATATCCAAACTTATCTACATTCTGTCTTGTGTCTCATAACATTTTATCAAATTGTTTATTCTTGAGGATGACAAGCAGTAGTTATTGAAATAGTTTGGTTTGTACTGCATTTTTATTTTCAACTTAATTCCTCTGCATTCAGTAATAAAGAACTGTTATATGTGATGAAGTTTGGCATGTTGGCTAAGTTTGGGAATTATGCTGACTTAGTCATTAACTCTAGAAGATTTGTTCATTCCAGACACTGATAACAATGGGTGAAAATCTGTGTGTTTGGATTTAAATGTTGCTCCTACATCCTTGTCTTATATGATAGAACTGAATGAAAAAACAGAATGACTTTTTCTCAAAATATATATTTCAATAACATATTTGAAACCTGAGTAGAAATATGTAGAATTTCTATGATTAAATGCTTATTTATTCACATTGTTTTGAATTCATCATGCATTATCTCATAGCCTCAAGATTTCAATGATGTGATCGTTTCTTTTTAGAATGACATTGTAGAGTAGGTGTGATAGGCTGGACCTGGTCAGTTTGAACGTAAACTGTCAGATTGCACAAACATGGCATCTGCTAATGTTTTCTCTGATCCACTCTATCAATTTTGGTATACCCTAAGGTTCAGTTGTCTCCTACACTCTTCTTTTTTATACATCAACTTACTTCCTGCCATCATCCCCAACAATATCTATTTCTATGCTGATAAAACTCACCTTCATTCTTCCCTAACCTTCCTCACCCAAATATATTCCATGTGCAACCTTAAGATCTTGCACTAAATCTATACTGACAGGCACGATCAGAAGCAAGAAAACAGGATTTTTTTCATCCTCTCTCAATATGAACATCCCACAATTATAACCTTCACAATCACTTCAAATACTATGCCTTACCATTGAGGAGAGATCTTGGGCAAGATAATGCTTCACATCTCCCCTGGCAAATACACATGCTCAACATAGCAAAGACTGACCTCCTTCTTCAGAGCCAGAAAATACTTCTCTCCAAAACAACTGCTGATCCTCTTGAAAGTTTAGGTGAGACCCATAATAGAGTACAGCTCCCACATCTGGGATTTGTACTGCTGCTACACACAAACAGACACCCTTGATATCATCAAAAGAAAGGCATGAAGTCAGTCACAAACACACTCTATCCTCTTGCTCATAAACTTCTCTTTTATCTACCAATTCTACAGTGATCTCTGCTTCTTGGAACTTGTTGGTAACATGTCAATACCCCTCAGGTACTGCTAGTACCCCCTCCTTTCATCACCCACATTGTGTCTACTCTAACCACTATTCCCAGTCCTTCCTCCTCTTTTGAATATTGGCCTTCTGTGAATAGTGTTAACTGTTGGTTGTATACTTTAAACAGTGTGCTGATCATGTGAAGTTACTTGCAAGCTAAGAGTAACTTTGTTAAAGCATCACAAGATACACTGATAAATTAGTTTCCTGTATGGAGAAAAGAATGCAGCTTTCGCTTTTATTGTTTATTTATTTAATTTTGATGCTATTTATATTTTCTCTAAATTCCCTTTATTTTTAATATTAAAACTGATCCTGTTGTTATTGTAAAATTTTTCCAGTTAGATATTGTTTAAATAACTTTGCATATTTCTTTTTGTTAACACTTTGAAAGAATGCTTTATATTTTCTGTTTTAATTAACATTGATGTAATTAGTTTTAGTATGACTAAAAACAGGTAAACAATCTCAATGGGCTGATTTCCCAAACTATCAAATTGATCTTTTCAGATTCTGTGGAAATTTGAAAATCAAAAATTTCTTAATTTTGAATTTTAAAAGATGTTTTCATATGATGTACAATGGTGATAAATTCTTTCCTGTTTTTTGTTACAGACGGAACAACAGTTGGACTGCGCATTAGATTTGATGCGACGACTGCCGCCACAACAAATAGAGGACAATTTAAGTGCACTTATAGATATTGTAAGTAATGGATTTAATACTTTTATTACTTGTGTTGAGAGTAAAGTGGTTTGATGACACAGTGGTAGACAAGATGCTTCAGGATACATAGTTTGGAGTTTTGCTGTTCTAAGATTTTGTCTCTGAGTCAGTTGTTTAAAGTTGGTTATATACTAAACATTTTATATAATTAGTTTAGGGTGGGCATGTTTAAAACAATTACAACTTTTAAAATCCTATATCGCCTCTGCTGTTCCTATTTTAACATTATATTAAAAAAATGGTCTTCAAGAAACTGTGATCTTTCTATTGATATATTTATCTGAAGAGGAACAGTAGAGGCTATATATGCTTTCAAAAGTTTTCTTAGTTTGAGGGATTGAAATAACTTAATGAAGTTATTATAGATCACAAACACATGGCCTATGAGTGGTGTGGCTAGAGGTATAAAAATGGGGAATTCAAGAAATTGTTAATAATTAAAATAATTAACAATTTAAATAATAAAAATAGGATTATTGATGAGCAAATTAAAGGTTTTAAAAGATTTTTACATAATAATAAAGAATTGATTTGACGGAAACCTTTGTAAACGAGTGTTTAAAATTATGTGGCACCCATGGCAATATATGTGAGCAATGTGACCCATAGAGACTCTGCAGTTTGACATGCCTGGTATAGATGTTGAATGTGAATTATTAGAAATTGAGTTCTGAGCAAGATGTGGTGGCTTATGTCTTTTAAATGGGACATGAGATGAGACACAATTGTTGAGAAGTGAATAGATTTAGTTTGGAACTATCAGTGTCAGTATGATATAGGTTGATGTAGAGGAAAGGAGCAGTGTGACAGTGAGATAATGGTTGGCAGTTGTGGACATCTGATACTCAGTTCTATACCTGATTCTCAACCAATCCAACTGAACCAGATGTCAATGGTTGTTAAAGCTCTAATTTTCTTTTATGTTAGTTTGTTGTAAGATTCTTAACTACAGATTTTATATATTTGAGAACATAGCTTATTGACCTTCACTTGGAAACGAAGAGTAGGGAGTTGTATGAGCAGCTTGGTGTTAATTTCATGAGGGTACATAAAATAAATTTAGGTTAATGTTATTTTTAACCAATAGTCATGATCATCACCATTTAACATCCGTTTTCCCTGCTGGAATGGGTTTGACGGGAGCTGCCCTGCCTACCAGTTCCTGTCAATACTACACTAACTAAAAGTTTTTGGTGCTTACAAATGAAATTATGCTAGATTGAAATGCATGCAAGAAGGTATTGGTCTTACTATCCAAATTCTGCTATGCTATGCATTTTCGTGAATGATAGTTATGTCACCAATTTAGAAATAATGTTGGTTTATGTGTCATTAATGTAGATGATGTGTGAGTGTGTGTACAAATACAATATCAGAAGGCATTAATAAAGCGTTTATTTTGTAAATTTGCATTTAAGTCGACAAGTAGGTTTTGAACAATAGCACATTAATATGCCGGAAGTAAGATGGGCCAAAGTTGGTTGTTGGTAATTAGGTTGAGTTGGTGAGCTAGTGGAGAGGACATAGCAGGATATAGCTGTCCTGGTGATGAAACTCCATAGCCATCATAATGGTGAGTAAGTGCGAAAGTGATGCTCACTCTTTGATGTCTGCCGGCTAACTGATGGTGAGTTAGTGCTAAAGTGATGTTCACTCTGAGATCCTTTGGGCTAACTGATGGTAAGTTAGTGGGAAGTGATGTTCACTGTACGACAGTCCCAAGAAAATAAGACGTGGCTTAACTGGCAGTGAAACTGCCTTTTCGCGTTAACACGACCAGCTCTGATTGGTCGACACAGCCGCAGTATGACTGTGTCATCTTGTTATAGCTGACTCTGCTACACACACCATCACAAACAGAGCACACTATAAGGATACAAAGGCCTGAATATGATTGTCTTCTTGTAGACTGACTAAACAATGGTATTTATTCTGTTGAAAGATTACACCTGCTCCTATAAGAAGAGCACTGAACTATCTTTTTCGCTATTTGTAACAAGGAAATCAAGTAATAAATTACAATGTGTGTATTTGTGAATTGCTATGTTGTACGGGAAGCGAGTTCCCAATATATGTTCGAAGCAAAATACGATTCTCAATTGTCTCTGCTATGTCGTACGGTAGCGAGTGATTTTGCCTGTCCCCGGCCTGTATGTCTAGTCTGCCCCTGGCTGGTGGGTTTGTCTGACTTAGTTCCCGGTCTTTGTGCCCATGTCCATGTATCCCCCCTCCCCATGGGGGCTCGGTCCTTATGTCTGTCTGTCCCAGGTCTATATGTCTCACCCACCCATGGCCTGTCTCGTCCCTGTCCGACAATGAGTCCCCGGTCCATATGTCTGGTCCTGTGTGGTGCCACATATAAAAGCACTAGTCGAAAGTCCAGTGCTGCTGGCACATTAAAAGCACCCAGCACACACTGTGATGTGGTTGGCGTTAGGAAGGGCATCCAGCCGTAGAAACCAAACCAAATCAGACTGGAACCTGGTGTTAGCCCCCGGCTTGCCAGCTCCAAGTCAAACCGTCCAACCCATGCTTGCATGGAAAATGGACGTTAAAGGAGGATGATGATGATGATATCTATAGCTGCGCCAAGTCCTGTTGCAAGAAGCGGCCACGCCAAGTTCGAGACCTGTTTCAAGGCAAGAAGCAGTCGCGCCGAGGGTCCAGTGCCAATGGCACGTTAAAGCACCCAGCACACACTGTAAAGTGGTTGGCGTTAGAAGAGCTGTAGAAACCAAGCCTAAACAGACTGGAACCCTCTCATCTTGCCAGCTCCAACACATGCCAGCATGGAAAATGGACATTTAAGGAGGATGATGATATATATATATATATATCATCATCATCATCATTATCTTTTAACGTCCGTTTTTCCATGCAAGCATGGGTTGGACGGTTTGACCGGGGCTGGCAGGCCGGGGCCAACCATGCTCC
>JAOPUL010000002.1:52960778-52971412 GCA_027564515.1 Octopus rubescens | reverse complement strand
CCCTCATCCTGGGCGTATATTTTATTATTAAACTTAAACGTGTGGCCTTTTAGGGTAACCTTAATACTACCTCCTAGAGCATGCACGACCATTTTCTTAATCTGATGTTGGTTTGCGGGGCTCCGTATGGCTTTGGTCCATCTGCTCCATCTCTCTGTAGGGGTCTTCCTAGCCATAGATGTGATGGTAGGGGGGTCTACCTCTTAGACTTCTAGTGGGGCAGAAACACGACTGAAATCTTTGCTACATTATCTTGGATATTCCAGAAACGGCTGTTAGATCCTTTCCTTTCATATTATTCTTTTCACATATACTTTCTCACATTGCTTAATGTTAAACCTAAATAAATGTCCTTGTTGAGTATCCACTTGTTTATTTACTTCATAATATATATATATAAAATTATTTCTGCCCACATTTCTTCTTTGTCTGCTGTTTGATATGTTCTTAACTCCACCATTGTAATAGCTCAATATGCTAAACAGTTTCATATTTCAAAATGAAATTTAGAATATATTTGTGTTTCCTTATTTTTATAAGTAGTTTAATCTTTTTAATACCACCCTATCTAGATCCATTCATATTAAAGTATTATTTACAGCTAACAAGAATGATATGAAGTTTTATTTCATCAACACTCACAAAATATATCAAAGTTATATTACTAAACCATTTCAAAATTTTGCTTATATAGAAAATTTATTGAAATCTGGTAATTAGAAATAATTGAGATTTCTATTAATTTGTTAATGGTTTTCCTTAATATGTCATTCAAAGTTTTAAATAGTTTTAAGAATCACCAATTTTAGTTCTAAATTTTTATTTCACTTATTTTACCTCAGAATAATGATTTGGAGGATTCCTTATATCTAAAGACACTCTACAAGATGTCATTTTGCAATGTTGCATCATTTTCAATTTGTCTGCTTCTATGTCCATCTCTCAGGCTTACTGTTTCTCTGTTTTAGTCTCTGTCAAACTATTACCCCCTCATCTTGCTTTGTTTGCTTATCTGTCTGTGAACTGAGTTTTACTCATTGCATTAGCATTCACTCTGTCTGGGTTGTTCAATCAAATTTCATAAAACTTATCAAATTACTATTTTACTCATTCTGATTTATCTATTTATCACAAAAATCCTTCATAAAATAGTTGTAATATCTCCATTATCATGTAGCATAGCTTAAAATGTATTTTGTAAATAGAATTATAAGCCTTCAATGTATATTGACTATAGAAAATAGTCTAACATTAGAGCCTATAGAATATACTCTAACATTAGGCCCTCATTTTAGACTATTTTCTGTTGTTTAATATACAGCAAAGGCTTATGATTCTCTTTTTATAAAATTTCAATCGGTACTGTTTTCTAATTCACACAGAATTCGCACATGTTTACTTTAAGTTCATTTCATTTACATTTGCAATGATTATAACTGAAAGTTGGAAATATATATTAGCTTTCTAAAATCCTTAATATTTATTTATTCCAAAGATGTGATACCACTTATTTTAAAACTTCCTTTTTTCTGTGTCTTTGGGTAGCATATGCAACTTTCTTGCCTTTGGCAAGTACACTAATTATACAATTATATGCTACCAACTTGAATGGAATCTGTCTTAACAATCAGGATATTTTAATTTCATTCATTTCATTTCCACAGTCACACTGCACATGTAATATAAATAGGATTTAAAATATTAATTTCCGTGGCTGAATAAATATTTTAAATTACATTGGAAAAGGCCATTTAATTGATTAGCCTGTGGAATATAGAACAAGATAGCATAACATAGCATGCTTTCTTGGTCTGTATTCTTCTGTTTCTATGACACAGCAAATGGTGTACCACATAATGTCTCTCAACATCATCATCATCTAAGAAACTCTTCCTTTGCTTGAACTGTAACCTTTGAACTCTCGCTTCACCAACACTTAACCTGAAGACATTTTGTAAATAAATATATTGAATATACTCTCTAAAAATATGGGTAATTGTCCCAGACTGGATTTGAAATAGAAACTCCTCAATTCTAAACTAAATAATGGCTAGATTAAAATTGCCATCTGTGTATCATACTAAATGTATACAAACCATTAGAATACCTGATACTGTGAAATTGTTTGAGTTAAAAATCTCTTCATAGAAACCGTTTTGGAGAGAGATGAACATTGTCGCTATTGTGACCCACAAGAATAAGTCTAGGAAGAGATTTTATCTCAGACAAATCTTCAGCACCAAGACTTCTAAGAGTGTGTATACATTTAGTAGGATACACAGAAGGCAATTTTAAGTGACGCTTTTATCTTGGATACTTTTTTTTATTCTCAAGTTAATCATCAGCCTTACTGACTTCACCACTCAAGGAAGATTTTGTAAAGTCTGAGGACTATCCCTATTTCTAAAACTAAGTATTAACCCTTTAGTATTTAAAGAAGTCATATCCAGCATCTTTCACCTAACCCTGCAATGTCTTTCTAAAAATAAACAATCACATCTTCGAAATCTCTACATGATTAATTCAAAATAATGTGAATAAATAAGCATTAAATTTGACAGAATAATCTGAATACTAAAGGGTTAAAAAAAAGAAATACTGGCCTGTACAATTATTCTTATTTTATTGATTATATTTATATGGCAGTACCCTTGCATGGCCATAGTCTCTGGCTGAAACACATAAAGTATATATTTTAGCTTATTTATGATTAAAATCAGATTTTCTGTTTTTATTATGTATTTAACTCTTTCATTGATAAGGATGGTGAATGTAATATACCTTTTATGTTTCTACTAGGCACCAGCTCTATGTGAAGATTTACTTTCTTCTGTTGATCAACCTTTAAAAGTAGCCAGTGACAAGCTTACAGGACGCGATTATCTTCTATGTGACTACAATAGAGATGGCGATTCTTACAGGTAAATTTCACTTTTGTTTTACTAGTTTTCTGTATTTATTCAGGGCTGAGTTTAACATTGATGGGATCCCACTACATAATTTTTTGTGCCCCTATCCAATCAAATCAAAAATGAAATATAGAATTATATTCGAATAAATGCAGTCTTTTATTTGTCAACAATCATTGGTTTAATGTCTACTTTTTCATGCTTGCATGGGTCGGACAAGAGTATGTTGGGGCAGAGCATGGGTCAGGCAAAAGTATGTTGGGGCAGAGTTTTCTATGGCTGGATGCCCTTCTTGTCATCAACTCCCACTTATTTGCAAGAAACGAGGTAACAAACTTTAGAGTGTACTGTCCCCCCGCCCCAGCATTAGAGTGGTCATGACTTTAAGACTAAAGGGACCTCACAACCTTACATTTTACAGAGTGTACTGAGTTCATTTTTTGTGACACCTGCACTAGAGAGGTACCTTGTCCTTGACACAACTAAATTACTGCATCCTTGCTTACTTGCAGCTTCTTTTTTCAGAGCAAGAAGAATGGATAATAATTACAAGAGAGATGTGAGATAAGGAGTGAAGTGATAGTAGTTAGTATTTTGAGGTGTGTGTGCGTGTGTTTATTTTTAAGGCTAGCAATGTGACTTGAGATGGCAGAGGAATGACAGGTCTTTGTGATGCAGGAAATGACAGCAGCCTTGTATATATGGGAGAGAAGGAGCAATGATATTTTGGCAATACAAGGTGATGGCAGTACACGAGAGGAGGGTAAAGATAATGAACTGGACTTAAGTAGTCCAATGTAGCCACCTGTACATGGACTACGAGTCGGGGGTAGTCGTGAGAGTGGTGGTGGTGAAAAGGGAAAGTAGGTGGATCCTGTACCATGGAACCTTACAAAGGAGTGTTGAGGACTGGGTCAGAATAGGTGTCGTAACATATTCAGTTAAATCTGAACTAATATATAGCAAACAGAAGCAATCCATTGCCATCCTCAGTCACACTGGATGCATAGAGAATTGAGAAAAGGCAGGTTTGAGAAACGAGCAATAGACATGGGTGAAAGAATGCAATTTATAGTGAACAGATGAGCAATAAAGGCATAGATTAGATAGTGCAATGTGTGACGAACAGAAGAGACCCACTTCTGATACAATGAGATTGAGAGGAGGGAGTGATTGAGAGATGAGCATAAATACATGAGTGATGTACATACATATATATATATATATGTCTAGTAATACATGCCTGTATAAAAATATAATTCTAGTCTTTATCTTACTGGCCTTGTGCACTAGTTGCAAGTGAAGTTTATCTTTTAGCCTATTGTTGATCCCACTATACTTGTGTGACCAGTTTCTATTGAGTATATCATTTGAAATTCTGACCTATTATCTATGTTTTTGTATTATATATTATGTATGTGCATTATGTATATGTATTATATAGTTGTGAACGCTTCTCTTGTGTAAATTACAGGTCACCTTGGAGCAATGTGTATGACCCACCATTGGATGATGGTACTTTACCATCAGATCGATTGAGAAAACTAGAAATAAAAGCCAATGCTGCTTTTGATCAATATAGAGAAATGTAAGTTACTCCCTTTTGATTGGTTTCAGTTATGTAATATACACCCGGTAGTATTATTATAACTCTATAAGGTGGTGAGCTAGCAGAATCATTAGCATGCTGGACAAAATGCTCAGAAGCCTTTCATTCATCTTTACATTCTGAGTTCAAATTTTGCCACGGTCAATTTTGCCTTTCATCCTTTCGGGGATCACTAAAATAAGTAGCAGTTAAGCACTGCGGTCGATGTAATCCACTAGCCCCTCCTCCTAAATTCCAGGCCTTGTACCTATAGTAGAAAGAATTATGGTAACTTGTAATAAAACAGTGTATGTGATATATCAATTTTATTCTTTGAATTTCCTTTTAAAGTTTTGAAAATGCAATGACTGATTGGTTTGGTGTTACAGCACCTATATCTCTTTCTGCAGATTATGCTACTGTAAGAAATCTTGGGTGCACAACTCAGCTGCATGAATTCGTTGTTTCCTTCACACAGTCTTTTACTCATTTTTTACTGGTTTCAGTCATTGAACTGCACTCATACTTATGTGCCACCTTCAAGTGTTGATCATATTGACTTCAGGACTTATTTTTAAGTCTAGCACTTATTTATCTGCTCTTTGTTGAACTGCTCATTTACAGAATACCAGTTTGTAAACAGTGTAGATGTAAACACATGCACACTGTGGGCTTCCATGCTGTTGCCATCAACCAAACTTTCCTCTAAGGCATTGGTCAACTCAAGACTATAGTAGAAGACACTTTTCCAAGATACCTCTCAATGAGATTGAGCCCAAAACCATGTGCTTCCAAAGTGAACTTTTTAATCATATAACCAGGCTCACTTTTTATAGACAGTAATTTTGAAAGTTTTATTAAGTCTGCTGGGAATTGAGGTAGACTGTTTATGGCTGGGTACCATTCCTGTTGCCAATTCTCACCTGCTTCCAAGTAAAGTAGTATTTCCCCATGGCCAGACATATTTTCACTGAAGGTTGGAAATGGACACTGCTTCTATGATGCTGATGCTCATTTACAACTATTACATGGTGCCAAGACAATAAGACACTAACAAGTGCACACACACAGATACATACATACATATATCTGTTTATTTGCATCGTCTCCATATCTGCTCATTTGGATTCCCCTTATAGCCACTCTTTACCTCGCTGACTTGGTCTTTGGTAAAGATCTCTGAGTGTAAGTTCAAATCATCTGAGCACTAAGTGTTTTCTATATTAAGATTCTCTCAATCTTGTTTTTTTTACTCTCTCTCTCTCTCTCTCTCTCAGTGTGTATAACAGGCTTCTTTGTATCCATCTGGCCATGTCGAGAGTCCAGTGCTGGTGGCATGTTAAAACACCCAGCACACATTGTAAAGTGGTTGACATTAAGAAGGGCATTCAGCCATAGAAACCAAGACTGGAACCTGGTGCAGCTCCTGGCTTGCCAGTATGGAAAACAGATGTTAAAAGAGGATGATGATGATGATATCCACTCACAAGGCTTTGGTTAGCCTGAGGCTATAGTATGTCAGAGGTGCTAGGCAGTGCAGTCAATCCCGAATACATGTGGTTAGGAAGTGAATTTCACAGAGCAATACCTGGGTATTGTTTTTAAGTTCTAGAATGTCAAATAAAATAGCTATTTGACTTTCACCTGGATTGATCTCATCCTTGCTAAACCAGAGGTTAGAATAATATATAGGAATATAAAAATTGTTTCAGAGTTATGTCACAAGTCTTCAACTTCAAACAGCAGAGAATTTAAATTCTACAAATGATATCATTACCTTTCAACAAAATAGTTCTGTTAATTGAAAGCTAGATCTTTCTTTACTTTTCTTTCAATTAAGATCCTGTCCTATCTAATCTGAACTAGTACAAAAATATATATTCCTAATTACTAGTAATTACAATACTACAATTATTATATATATTATTATTATATTTTCCAGATTGACTTATTGAATTGAATTTGTTTTCATCTGTTAAGCTTAAGAAAATAAGGAAATGTTCTCATGAGAATCCCTAGAAATTCCTTGGTAGAATTTGGCCTTGTCTAACTTGTTCTTCCTATTTCCTTAATGAACCATTTTGTCCTTCCACCTTTTATCTTTCTACCAAACTGGCCAAATTGATTATCTAATTTGCATAAAAGCTGGAGAATTTAGTTTGGTTTGTCAGTGGTATGTCTTTGCAGGCTAATTTCTTGACAATTTTTCATTTTTGAATGAAATTACACTGCTGGTAGTGAATACATTGACATACAATCCAGTTGCACAGATTTTGTTTTCTTGTCAATATCTTTTGAGTTGATTATCTTTTGCTGAGCTGTCTGTAATGGTTTTTTTGTTCTCTGCATTGAGTTATTGTGTATAATAGCTACACTCTTTGAGTCATCAGAATTTAGTCCCCTTAGTAAGGGGACAAACTGTATTAAGGTTTGCAGCATGTCAAGTACATTGCTTGGATTCATAGCCTTTTAGGTTACTAACCCATAACCTTTTAGGTTGCTAATTCATAACCTTTTGGGTCGCTAATATGTAACCTTTTGGGTTGTTAATCTATAACCTTTTGGGTCACTGTTCTTTAGGTATTAATCCATGTCCTTAAACACTTGATTGCTTTTTATTTATAAAAGTTTTTTTGTATCCTCTGATTTCTCATTTAAAAAGGTAAGTTTACTGTGTGTTAATGGCTGAATTGTGTTTCACTATAATCCTCACTAGAAGGAATACTTTAAATGTTAGTGGTTGATTTCATGAAGAGAGTCACAAGTATCAGATTGTCCACTTAAAACAGGTTAATTGCTGTCAGCTAACCAGAAACTACTACTGGGTTATAATGACACTACTTGGTTACTGTTTTGACAGAAACGTTTTTTTTTTGTTTGCTGTTTTAAATAAGATATTTGTCAATTTTTCAACTTCTCTAGACAACATAAACCAAGGAGAGGGGTAAAAAAGCACATCAATATTAAATCATTGATTTAAGTAACACTAATTTATTAATTAATTGCAATAATCAGTATCATATGTATGTGAAAACAAATTCATAACAAATTCATTTTCCATAAATACTTAACCCTTTTACTGTGGAAATCACATATATATCCACTCAAAATTTCATTACCCTTAACTGCAGAAAGCAGTTTTGTATACCAATTTATCTTTTGTTGAGGAATGTCATGTTTGAAACTATTTTTTGTAGAGATATGTCAAGTTTATTGAGGTAACATGACTTAAGAAAATACCAATTCTATTTTTTGGTAGATATTTAACAGTATTACTGGAATAGCCATGAAATTTAATTTCATAGTCAAAGGGTTAAATTTTCATGTGTAGGAATAAAGGAATTAAATTTCACCTACAATCTCCTGAATATTTTGGAACAATAGGATAAATGGTAATTTATACCGAAGTTTAGTTTATATAATATAGATGTTGCATTATATTCTTCCTTTAAGATCTTCAAGAATGATATTGTGGCTGAAGTTTTGGATATGTCCTTAAAGTCTCAGGGTGTGGCTTTATTTCAAATAGACTAACAATAAACCAACATTGATGCAACTGTGAGTGGGCCAGGTCTGCTCATTGTTGTTCACTTAGATGGATAAAACAAGTGATACTAAGTGGGTGAATTAGTTATGTTTAAATTTATTTCAGGTTCCCTATGTAAGACTAGACCTTTGTTGTACTTGTTTGGAGTGTTTGTAACACTTTAATGAAATCTCCAAAGAAGTAAGCCATGAAGGGCTGAAGCAGGCTAGTTCAGACTATAACAAATTAGCTCTTCCATACTCTTGAAACAGCAATGTATAAGGGAAGATGTGTTGTTCTTGCAAACATATCCACTCCTTGCTCATATATATTGTTGTTGTTTATCTGGTTCTGTTTATTTCTTTAATTTTTTTATGGGTAACTCTGAGAAAAGTAGACCTTATAGTCTTTTGCAGGACTTCTAAGACATAGGTGTTATCCTTACACTAGAACACTAGACATCTCACCTCAATACTTGCCACAAGGTACTCTAGTGTAGGGTACTCAGAGGCTAGGAGGTGGTGTTAAACTGGACTGATTAAGTCTGCAACCCAAGAATTGACAGAAGACACTGAACTAAGTGCTGCTTAGTGTGATTGAGAATCAAAGTTTTTAACCATGCCATCTAGTATTTTTATCTTTTACATTTTACCTTTTTAGTCGAATGAATCAACCCCAGTACTTATTTTTTAATTTTTTTAAAAATTTAAGCCTGGTACTTATTCTATCGTTCTCTTTTGCCAAACCAGTTGTCAAGTGGCGGTGGGGAACACACACTCACACAAGCTTTTTTTAGTTTCCATCTACTAAATCCACTCACAAGGCTTTGGTTGGCCTGAGGTCCAAGGTGCCACATAGTGGGACTGAACCCGGAACCATGTAGTTGGGAAGCAAGTTTCTTATCACACAGCCACACCTCCTTTACTTTTCCAATATGTTTCTCTGTTTTTAATTTTGTAGGGAGAAATTTAGCTGTTTTTTCATTATTTTCAAGGAATTTTATTCTAACCATATCAGCACAACTTGACTCATTCACCACATTTTCTATCCATTGACATTTTCCTAATTCCCTTTGGAACAAATAGTTCAGTCACAGCTAAATGTAGTTTTAGTCTCCAACAGTGTGTAATGTGTCATCATGTATGTTGAACATGTTCCATTTATCTAGTTTCTGATAACATTATTTACATTTTAATGATTAAACTCTTAAATAATATATATTCACTGAATAAACTTGTTTTCCCTCCTCCTTTTTCAAATTTATAAGGGAGATAGCTAGATCGCTAGCCAGTTAGTGATTATATACATATATCATCATCATCATCATCATCATCATTTAAAGTTCACTTTTCCTTGCTTGTATGGGATACAGAATTTGTTGAGGCAGATTTTGTCTGGCTGAATTCCTTTCTTGTCCTCAACCCTCACCTGTTTCCAAGCAAGGGAATATTTCCCTATGGCCAGACAGTTTTCATGGAAGACTGGAAATGAACAGCATCACTTGTATGATGGTGATGCTTATTTATAATTCATATGATGTCAAGACAAGGGTATGTATATACACCCATTATAGGACAAGCTTCTTTCAGTTTCTTCCTACCAAATCAAGTCACAAGGATCTGGTTGGCCCGAAGCTGTAGTAGAAGACACTTACCAAAGGTATCATGCTGTGGGACTGAACCTGAGACCACATGATTGGGAAGCAAGCTTCTTAACCACACAACTGCTTCCTTGTCTATCTTATCTACCTATATGTATGTATGTATACATGTGCAAGTGTGACTGTGTGATTGAGTAGTTTGCTTTCCAACCACATAGTTTCAGGTTCAGACCCAGTGTGTGGTACCTTGGGCCAACCAAAAGCCTTGTAAATGGACAAGGTAGATGTAAACTGAAAGAAGCTGTGTGTGTGTGTGTGTGTGTGTATGTGTATGTGTGTCTTGTGCTGACATCACTTGATGGTTGTATCTCCATCATATAAGCGATGTCATTCGCTCCCAGTCTTACATGAAAATATCTCTGGAAAATATCACTTTGGAAACATGTGAGGGTTGGTGACAGGAATCCCATTTCACCCATGCAAATATGGAATAGTGGACATTAAAATGATGTATGGATGTATGTACTCGCACCCACACACTCTTTCTCACCAATCCTCATCTGTTTCCAGGCAAGGTAATATAATATTTCTCTATGGCCAGACATCTTTTTCCTGGAAGACTAGAAATGAAGAACATCACTTGTATGATGGTGATGTTCATATACTATCTTCATGTGATGTCAAGGCAAGGGTACACACACACACATACACACACACACACCACACACACACACACACACACACACACACACCACACACACACACATGCTCTCTTTTTCTCTCTCAATAGAGTAAGATCTTATTCAATACATAGAATTTGTTTGGTAAAGATTTTGAGAATGGAGAGGAGGAGGCTATTGAAAACAAAACAAAACAAAAACATTCTACATTCTTGAATATGTCTTGGCACTATTGTCTAAGTCTTTGAAAATACTCATCATCATCATCATCCTTTAACGTCTCTTTTTCCACGCAGGCATGGGTTAGACGGTTTGACTGGAAACTGGCAAG
>JAOPUL010000002.1:52890042-52900644 GCA_027564515.1 Octopus rubescens | reverse complement strand
ACAAGTTACCGCAACACGAGCTCGGGCCGGCCGAGGGAAGGTAGGTGTATTGTTTCTAATCTCCCGCACACCACAGTTTATATGAATCGCTGTTTGGTGAAGGAACAGATTAACATATATTCTGATATGTTAACATTTGTGCCAGGTCTAAAACTATGCCAATATGTGATGTTAGTTTACCTGAGATTATTTTAGCTTTTGAATGATCTCACTCCACTGGCTAGACGGGCAGGTCAACATTATCCCTGAATGGAAACGCCAGTCCATCGTAAGGTTACCCACTTGCAGCTAAGTGGACAGCAGCAACCTGAAATGAAGTGTTTTGCTCAAGAATAGAACGCACAACCGACCTGCGAATCGAAAATACGATCTCACGACCGTTAGTGCAACACCATAACCACTAAGCCACGCACCTACATATTGTAAAATTATATTGTGACATAATTAAGCTCTACTCATCAATATTTCTGAGAAGATCAACATCCTTTGAAAACGGAGTTATTTAGAGATTAATGGTTCAGGATTAAAGTGGATGCTAAATGAATATTGCCTCAATCGTTCAGTGTAGTGAAGTAATCCATAGAATTCACGTCCAATATTGAATCAGTTTTGTTGAGTTTTATTAAATCTGTCACTAATGAATACTACACGATAGTCATGCGGAAATAATTTTGGGGTAAATGCCCACTTCATTATGATGATGATCTCCGTGTCTCAAAAACTTACCGATTTTTAAGTGGCAGGAAAATCCATATAATCTCGAACAATCCCTGAAGTTTATGTAATGCGGAGCACAAATATCAGCGCCCAGTCTTTATGTCACCGCTAACAACTCGTTGCTACTCGTATAGTGTTATTATTGTAGAGTAGCATATATTTTGAATGACAATAGTATATGATTCAACCCGATGATAAAGACTAACATGATTGTCCTTTCTGTGGTGTCGCTGAGCTTTTTCTTTATAGCATGTTTTGCGTGTGACAGCTATTGAGGTGATTAAGACCAGAGGCGGTTAGGGACTGTGCGTAACCACTGCGCTTTACTTGGATAGACATTTTGCCGTGGGTCTACCTTAATGGACTTGAACAAAATGGTGTGCCAAGGATAATGAATATAATTTATTTGGCAATAATTTAATTTCTTATTAATGACATAACGCTCAGTAAATTTACAATGCTAGCAATCGGCAGGATGTTGATCCACGCAAACAAATATTTCATCTGTGTGACGAGTCCGTTGATTACAATTCGTTAGTATCAAATTTTTATCGTGTCAAAATTGTATCCCACCATCAGTGCCATGTTCTGTCTGAGGCACACATCCTGCTCGGACTTGTTTAATGTATTAAAGCTACCTCTATCTTCTAGTAGGAATTACAACTCCTCAAAATGCAAGAAAGGATACTATTTGCTATCAGGGATGTCAAATGTGTTGATGCTTTGCAAGCCGAATCGAAACAAACTCGATCCTACGAGATAGACAGGGACAATTATTCATATTATTATTATTATTATTAATGGATAAAAGAGTCAGTATACATTCAAACTTCAATAAAGAAAGGAATGAATATTAGGTATGAGCAAATTTCGCATGCTTAAATGTTTGGGAAAACCTCGTTCACATGATTAGTATACATTTCTATTAAGTAAGGGTCCTCTGAATGAGAGCGCAGTGAGAAAAAGTTCAACTGAATGCAAAGGTCTTGAGAAGAATAATTCCCGATTTTAAAAAACTTGCACTTTCAACTTCTGAAACTTTGAATACAATTTAATCACAAGAATCTATTTGGACGATCTTGTACGTACCTTTGAGAAGAAAAAACTTCCATTTAACTTGATATATATACAGTGAAGGGGAAATGGGTCACATCTTTTAGTATATGAATTCATAAGCTGCCTTTACATTGGTTGAGATAAAAGATTCCCTGGATAAAAGATTCATTGGAACCGATGTCGAGCTCCGATTATAAATGCATGCTATTTTATAGAATACTTTAAAATTTAAAAGAAATATTTACTTAATAAAACTGAACCAAGGACCACGCTAATCCTTGCTGTGGGCTGAAAATGGCCCGTGGCCTGAATGTTTGACACCTCTATTCCACAAACAAAGCAGCATGGATTGTCAGGCAGTGAAAGATTTCTGCAGTTATGGAAACCCCAAACAGATATTACATTAACGACAGTGGAGGAATGATGGAACTCAATCCCTGAATCTTTTGAAACTAGAACTAGTAACTGAAATTAAATACTTTGAAATCTTCGGTTTATGCTTTACTACTATTAAATAATGGTTTCTAATTTAGGTAGAAGGCCAATTCTACAGAGTAGGCACTTTATTTTATCGACCGAAGATGGAAAGCAAAGTTGACTTTGGCAATATATGAACTCAAAACCTAAAAAAAAAACCGAACTAATACGGCACCTGGTTTAAACATAAGGCCAACAATTTTGAGGAGATGCATTAGTCAATACGATAGATCTGTAGTGAATTCATTTAGGCTCAGCTCAAATTCGATCCTTTGACTGCTGAATCTTCGCATATATATAACGATAATTTTCCCACGATAGAAGAGCAGAAAATGACAACTAGTTAGAATTAGCAGATGGCTTATGCTAGAGACAAATGCCTTTTGCTGATTTGTCTCATTAACCCCACTTGACTTGTGTTGTGTTGAAGAAAGTCGGCTTGACAAGACAATACCCATTAAATCAAAGAAAGAGACCACCTTAGTTCTTAGTATAGATCTAAACAATATGTCCACCCTTCTCACTGTTTATCAACAGTTTTAAATACAATGATTTTCACAAGCAAAAACCAGTTGGCCTCTCAGCCTTTGGCTTGAAGCCGACTCACAGCAGTTTTGCCTCTCAGCTTTAGCTGAGGCAGCTCACAACTCGGCAGCCACTGGAAATCACTTCCGACAGACCTTCACACAGAGACCTTTATTCTTATGCTTTTCTAATGTACACACACACAAACGAACTACTTGAAGCCTTCTTCCTCTATTAACCAATTACTGCTACTAACACTCAACTGTATGACTTTCGACAAATGAATAAATCCTGGTTGTTATATATTATTTCTCATCTTCGACGTTAGTTATTACTCTATACCCTACTATTACAGTTAACGGCCCCGGGAGACCGCACCATCTTTCCCGGGCCGTTACAGATCCTAGTATTATAGCTTAGTAATACCGAAGTATGAACAGCAAAGTTGATCTCAGCGGAATTTGAACTCGGATTGTAAAAAAACAGGAACAAATGCCACAAGGTAATTTTCCTACGCTCTAATGATTCTGCTAGTTCACCGCCCGCTCTCCAATTCAGTAGTAATTTCAAACGTCGGTACAAAAAAAGCGACATTTCCATGTTGACAACAGCCGATTAGAGCGGACCCGGTACTAGTTTATTTTATCAACCGCCGTGAAGGATGAAAGGCAAAATTGAACTCGACAATATTTGAGTGTAGAATATAAAGAGACATTGCACTTTGTTGTAGAAAGTTAATAAATATTTTAAATATCAAAATGAAATATTCATGATGAGATATTTGAATAAACCGTACAAGTAAAAACAAATAAAACTCAACCGGTTTTGAGTTTTTATAGAAATAAAATATATTTGTACACAACATTCAGAATTATATTGGCTGTACATATTGTGCAGATCATTTGTGGGGGAATCGTGTAGTATCTGATCGGAAACATTGTAAAAAATAACAGCTTAAAAATAATTTTTGATCGATTGAGTATTCATTCGGTTTGTAATGCATTAAGCGTATGATTGTAGTGAGCCCGGGAATCAAACCCTCATATTTTCAGTTATCAGTTAAAACTACACACAAGTCAGGAGACGCACCCTGATTATCGACCAACGGCTTGCAGAAATATCACGCCATACAATAGAACTTTCTAAGAGTTTCTACAGATTTCGCGCGCTTTTCGTCGTATTAAAGCGTAGGCCCGCCAAGATCAAGCCAGAGCGTGGCCCATCATAGCAGAAGCAAGTAGTCCTTACAACGTCAAGTTTTCCTTTACTAAATTTAAATCCGGAGTATAAAGGACTTCTTGAATAAAAACGAACCAACTTTGTCCCTTGCCTCTCAAGCAACATTATTTTTTTCTGTTCCTAATTTAACAGCTAAGTTCAGTTTTAGTTACCTGTACACCATTGGCGACTAGCAGAAAAATCTTTCGTGTATAATTGTATATATTGTAATTACCTAAATAACAAATATCTTTATTTCAACTATGAGCTCGTTTGGTTTGTTTTTGGAACGACATGCAACCAACTAACACTAACACAGTACCCCATACAACAAATTCTAAATGATGACGCTGGTCAATTTCAATTAAGAGTGAAACAAGAGTGATCAAACTTCGAGCCACTTGTGTAAATTAATAACGATCATACTTCCATTTGAAATTATCGTGGTTGTTGACATAGGTCATGAATAACCCCAGGTTTTGAAAGTCACTCTAAACAATCAAGGTTTTCTATGTTGTAACGAGACATAACTCTCCAGTTTTCATTTTATCTTTCATTCATAGTTAATATTTCCCCAGGGAGTATAATAAGATCCGGATTTCTTAGATGTTAGTATTCAAATATTTTCTATATATGCGGAAATTATACCCAGCTCGAAATAAACGTCTATTTTCAATTATGAGGTAACAAAACACAGCAAAATCTGAGAAAATTGGTCGTGGCCTGCATCGACAAAAGTTAATCGACAAGATATCATTGAGTCGATTTACCGTGAGAAGTTAAGTCTGACATTTTGGATGCTTGTACTTCTTCAAAGAGGTAGAATTTACGAAATGTTGTATGGACCACATTATTGAAATAAGGAAGAAAAAGAGATAATGGAGTGTTGTAGAGGGAGGTTGAAAGAGTTTGTAAGTAATGTTAAGAATTATTTGAACTTGATACTTTATAAAACCTAGTTAATCATAAATAATACTCAATATTCTGAAAAGAATTGTCACGTATTTATAAAAATCATCTAACTGGTTTGGGGGAATTATAACCACGGCACATAGACAGTTCTTAATATGGATGGTAGCACCCCTGGGCGTATTGTGAGCTCACAAGATGGTGGAAAATATCATGGGGTCACTGTAGAAGCGAGGAGTTTTGTTGTTGCTCGAGTTGAGCTGGTCAATGAAGATATATTTCGTTTGCTGCATGAATAATCACTGAAGCAAACTTGCATATATTTAAATGAAATATTAATTGCTGGTCATAGATATTTGGTGTTGGCTATTTTCAATGAACAACATAAATATTTGAAGACTGTGAGGGAGAGAAAAACTGTGCCGCGTCCGCAGAAGTTACTTTTGAGACATTGTGTGAATGTTCAGAATGGGTCAGTCCGAGAACCTGGATTTGTCTGCGTAAATGCCCAGAACCGTCTGCATGACAAGAGTGGAGGCGCGTGAGATAGTCAGCCGCCTTCAACACTGCGATTAATTGAACGCCAAAAACGGTTTTTATAAGGGACAAGAGGTTTTATTCGAGAAAACTATATCACGCCATAGCCTCATGCTGATTGGTTGATTTATAAATCGATCACGTGAAACTATAGTAGTCTGACCGAGTGTCTAGCGGTTAGGTTTCGAATCACTGCTACAAGTGTTTGCAGGAGTTGTGATTTTTCTTAGAAATTAAATATTTTAAGGATGAATAAAACTTAACAGTGAGCAGAAAACTGATGATGTAATAAAGTCCAATATAATTTCATTATTTAAATTCTCGCCTTTTTTAATAATTTCCATAAAAATTTAAAAAGTTCAGACAAGGTTGGCTCTCGGATTACTGGCACCCTGAGTAGGTTCGTGTGATGAACCTTACAAGTATAATTCATATATTCTATGGCAAAGAGTAAACCCTCTAAAGGTAGAAACCAAGTGTTTAATACATTTTATTAGATGTAAAATGTTTCTAATCTATTTTCATATTTTCCTGCTTAGTATTTTTTGGAACATTCCAAACACATGACGTGGCGCCGCCCATAAGCACTTGAAGCTCTGAGTGACTGTCGGAGTAGCTGTTACTTTCAGCGGTAAACATGTAGAGTACTGTCGTAAAAAGAAGGGGGAAAAAAGGTGAAAGTAAAATGTTTTTTAAAACAATAAAAACATATTGTTGACAGAAACCGGAAGTGATGACAGTGACATCCCGTAATTTCATGTAACCAATGCGACATAACCAACGTAGCCAATATATAAACGTACATATCTTGAATATAACAGAAACCCGTACATATTTTAGATAATAAGAAAGAAATTATATTTAAGGTAATCATAACACTCATTGATGCGTGAAATGAGATTCGTGAATAGTTTTTCACGATCTCTAAATCTGTTTTGCCACCCATGAAGATATAATATAAACCGTCTCATTACTTGTTTTTCAAAATTTCACCACATTATTTTCGAAGAATGTAATTCTGATGTAGTTTTGCATGCTGATGACGAAAATCATTTTTTCTAGAAATTAATAATAAAGAAGTTGCAGGCATTTAAAGTTATGTAATTTTAGCTAATCATAAGTCTAGGTTGTAGAGATATCGTCAATTATTATTATGGCCGGGTTTCAACCCGGGCCGCAGCAACAAAGTCCACCCGCCATACTTCTCGGTCCAACATCACCGCCTCAAGGTCCTGGATCCACTCCAGGCCAGTGTCTGCAATCAAGTTGTCGATGTGTGACGACGTTTTCCTCCTCTTACATCACCATGAAGTAGTTTCCACAAGACTATTTTGGATGCTTCCAGTTCAGAGTGGATGCTACACAAGAATGCTATGAATGGCCCTAAATTTGAAATGCAGCAACATATAACAAACGAATGCCTTTATGGAGACCTGCCGAAAGTTAGCGAGAAGATCAGATTCTGGGCTGAAATATAATGGGTTAATTAGTAGTTAAAAACTGCAATTATTCATACACTAACTTAATAACAGGTTTAGTGAACAGAGAAAGACTACAGCTATTAGAGATAGGCGTGAATTGAAAAGTATGAAAAATGAGAATGTAAAAAAGCGAAATATGTAGGTATCAAACGAAAGGGGAATCAGTAAAATGAAGTGTGAAACTTCACTAACGGCTGACTTAATACAGAATGCAAATGAAATGAAAGAGAAACACGGCGCCAAAATCTCAAATATTAAATTAGTTAAATTGTTTGTTCGAATTAGGGAAACAAAAAACGTAACTAGTGTAAACCTTGTGAGTATCATATCGTAAGTCAATCAGTACAGTAAAAATACAGATGTATCTTCAAAGAGTATAAATATTAATGCAAATTTATTTGTCTCTAATGCTTTCACTGTCAAAGAAAAAAAAACGTGAATAAAATAAAATGCTCTAGTGAAGGGACAGTTCACTTAGTGTAAAAATGTTTTTAAATCTACCAACTCTTATTTATGTTAGAAACGATATTGTGTGTCACGTGATCAACGTGTCGTACATTTTGAATATGAACTTGACGGATGGGTTTCGATTCCAAGTTGGTAAGGACTGGTTACCTCTTGTTCTAAAGAGAAATAAAAAAGCTGCACATTCCTGTTCGTTTTTCCTTATAGATTTATTATTTTCATTCATAATGATAGACAAAATTGTGTTCAGTAATTAAAAGTATTCGCTTAAACGCAAATTATTTAAACCAGCGGTAGCTGGTTTTATTTATTTCTTTATTCTTTTTTAAAAGCCGTCTTTGGATTTTAGTTTTGAGCTATTTAGTATTTAGCCGTCCATCCCTATCGATAATGTCAAAGCATCACCTCCGTATAGGCCAAAGCATGTTAGAAAACAGCCGATAAGATCACTAACATAAGCGCTGTCCTCTTAAATCCTCCAATCATTACGTCAAAGGAACCTTCCGGGTCAGTCTGCTTGACCCAGGCTTAACCCTCGTCGAACAGTAGGGTTTTTCTGGAGTGCATGATAAAGCCTATGTCCCTGTCACTAATTTCAGAATATCCTTCAGCGAAGTTGCGTGCCTTATACAACAATTACCCCGATAGAGAGGGATAAAAATCCACAATATCGAATTAGGTGAACTTTGCTCTGCGGCTGCTGCTGCTGCTTTTAAACAATGAGATAACCTCATTGGGGTTGCACCATTGGAAAAGGCATGAAGTTTTCCTTATATCATTGTTGATCTTCTGAATATGTGCTTACTCATCAACCTGATCGCCGAATACACCGGGTTAATCAGCCGATATTTGGGGTTAGAGGCATAGTTTAGCTTGTGTTTTTTTAATTCTTGTAAAGGAACCGTTCTTCGCTAAAACTTCTACTTTATCCTAAATGCCTAATAGCTCGTGCTTAGTAGAATGTATTGAGGTAATATTTTCTTAAAATGAGTAGTGCTAGGGTTTTGTTTGTTTATTTGTTTTGTCAAAAATGATGCGATTGGTATGACCACTGGAGGATGCTTTCAACGTTTCTTCTTAAGGAATCAATGCAGATATGGCGTGTGGTGTGCAGGGTGTATGTAGATGATGTTATAGTTGGAGACGGTGTAAATTGAATGTAAAGCGGGGCTTTTGTTCATGGTGTTACTGATTACGAGGCCATTGTTTTTTGGAAGAGGTGGAAAAGATGACTTTGCAAAGTTGGTGGATATTCTTTTGGCAAGGGACCAGAAAGATCGGCTGTATTTTGGGAAGTGTGAAAACGTAAAGGCTGTACGATGCACAAAGGCATCCTCTGCAAGCTGGATAGTGGTCTTACAGAAGTTGCGCTAATGGGTAAATTCCACCCAGTTTTGGAGTGTAGGTGAGCTTCTCCAGGCATCATTGTAGGTTTTCTTTATTTGGGAGGGGGGGGGCGAACAGCTGCGCCGTAGCTACGAGTAAATCACTTAGAAGACTTGGGATTGTTGATGCATGGGAAAAGGCTATAATTACAATTTCAGTTACCCGTTTAACTGTTCCTAAAACATGGGGGAGAGGGCGAAGGACATGTGCTGTCAGGGATAACTGGCAAACATCTGGCAGAGTTCTGACCAGCTGGTTGACTTTAAGTGCCATAGGATCCGGGGTAGAAAAAGAATGTAGTATGTGATTGTGCATTAGGCAGTTGCAAGGCGGCAGTGCTCATATAATCCTGTAGGTGCAGAGATAGTCACTGTTTGATAGAGGTCGTGTTTTGAAGTGAGAAAGAGATCAAGTGTGTTTGGGGTGTTTGTTTGTAGGTCTGGAATGTGACTAGGGGATCAAATAATTTGGTATAAAGCGTTGATAACAGCAACAGTTTTGGCTTCTACATCTATAGCATCGGTGTGGGATGAGTGTGAAGATCATGAGGGGTTGTGAGTGTTGAAGCGACTGAGGACGATGACTTCGTGGAAGGGAGAGATGCGGTGTATGTTCTCCATGAAGGAGGAGATGTGGTTGGTAATGATTTAAGGATTTCGGAAAGTGATTGAAGGTTCAGATGTATTTAGGGGAATTAAAGAGAGAGAGAGAGAGAGAGAGAGAGAGGAGAGAGAGAGAGAGGAGAGAGAGAGAGAGAGAGAGACTTTGAGCCAGGGTAACTCGGAGTAAGATGAGAAAGGTATGAAACAAAACGAGTGGAGTCTACGTATGCGCAGACACTATCTTTTAATTGCTTGGCCTGCCAAAAATAGTAATCAAATCTCCCTCATATAAAATTCTACCATCATGAAAATAAGGGAGACTACAGTGGATAATGTGTTCACTCTCTGCTCACCTCTCGCTAGCAGATGTCAATCTACACATTTTCTTCGATCCTTCTTTTCTGGAGCTTCAACCAAATGGTAATAACTCTAGGGATGAAGGAGTGGAGAAAAAGTGGTTAGTCAAGGATCTGGGATGAGGTATGATAATAGCTAGTCTAGAGGTGTATAGGTCATAGCAGGGAAAATAAAAACAAGTGAAGAGACGGTTTAGTGTGTTGGTGAGAGTATCTTAGTGAATCAATAGGCTGGATTTCTTTTGAATGCAATCTATGATGTGTGTGAATGTGTGTGTGTGTGTGTGTGTGTGTGTGTGTGTGTGTGTGTGTGTGTGAATGTGTGTGTGTGTGTGTGTGAGACAGTAGCACCATCATGGGGAAACAGCTCCATTGTGAGCCTTACTCAAGCTTTGTAACAGGTCTACAACTGTCCTGATCCTAAAAGGGAAGCCATTTTTGGGGCAGCATTTTAGCTATGTAATATATGTGGGCTAGCAAGCGAAAGATCATCATAGATTGAAGATTAGCACTTGTAGTGACTTCGACGTTGTTGATTGATTATGGAAGTCATGGACCAGTTTACTGAGAATGACTCTAACTGGAAACACAACAGTAAAGTGTGATATCTTGCTACTGTGAGTTGCTTCACAAGGGAGACACAAACCAAGCAGCAAGAAAGAGCCACAGCCTTGATCCTCAACCCAGACATAGCATCTCTAATTTCTCACTGTTTTCAATCAAACAGGCTTGTGATATAATGATTAAGGTTCATTGATTTAACCTACTTCAATATTGTAATATTACAGCTGAATGAAAAGCGGCGAGCTGGCAGAGTCGTTATCGCGCCGGGAGAAATGCTTAGCGGCAATTTTTCCGACTTTACGTTCTGAG
>JAOPUL010000002.1:52835806-52847098 GCA_027564515.1 Octopus rubescens | reverse complement strand
GATAAAATCGACTACTCCCCTCCCCCAAAATTTCAGGCCTTCGTGCCCAGTATAGAAAGGATTATTATTATTATTATGGCCGGGTTCCAGCGCAGGCCACAGCAACAAAGTCCACCCGTCACACTTCTCAGTCCAACATCACTGCCTCAAGGTCCTGGATACATTCCAGTCCAGTGCTTGCAATCAAGTTGCCGATGTAGGTATGACAATGTTTTCCTCTTCTTACATCACCATGAAGTAGTTTCCACAAGACTAATTTGGATGCTTCAAGTTCAGGGTGGTGCATCCAGTGACCAGATAGTCGCAGCCATCTGCGCCTGATCTTCTCGTTAACTTTCAGCAGGTTTCCATAAAGGCATTCGTTTGTCATATGTAGCTGCCATTTCACATTTAGGGCCATTCGTATCATCCATCTAGCCCGTTTGATAATTTACTTGTCAGTGTCCATGTTTCACTGCCATACAATAACACTGATTCAACAGTTGCAATGAACAGCTTGATTTTGATTTGCCTGGACATTCTTTAATTTAAACTGCAACCATTTTGTTGTACCTTTAAGCAAAGTTAATGATTCTGTTTACCTCAGTCTACTCAGCTGATGAAAGGTTCCAGTGTTCCATGTAAAGCTGTCTGTAGAATTAATAAATCAATATTATTGTGTTTTATAAACTTGTTATAATTTTGCGCGTTTGTGTTAATTTTCAGGTAAAAGACCATTTGGTGTTTCTATTCTCTACATGGGTTGGGATAAACATTATGGCTTTCAACTTTACCAGAGTGATCCTAGCGGAAATTATGGTGGATGGAAAGCAACTTGCATTGGCAATAACAGCGCTGTGAGTATTGAATATTCTTATAAGTCACTATCATGATAGTTATTTCTAACATTAGCACAATGTCATTAATGTTAGGTGGGGGTGTAGTGGATTGAATCAACCCAATAGTTAAGGTTGTTTAAAGTGTAACACTCAGTCCAATGACTGAAACTAGTAAAAGAGTAACAGGAATTTTGATTTCATTCCATAGTTGTTAAAGTTATTTAATGCATAACATTTGAATACAAGCAGGATAATGTTGCAGATGAGATTAGGCAATGGATTAAGATTATCAAAGAGGTGCAGATGTAAATTTTAACCGGAAATATTTAACACTTTTGTTAGCATATTTCTGTTGAAATACACTGCCTTTTTACTGGTTAATTCTGAAAATAATGAATAATTTAGGAAAATAACTTTGTCATTATTAAGCTGGCGTTTGTGACTTAACATAAAATTTTGATGATAGGTTTTAATTTGGTTAACTTTAATGCAGGAAGTTTATATCACAAAATCAAAGGCATTCTCAGTTAGTATTAAAAGGATTAGAAACCAGTTAATAAAATTAGAAAATGCTATAGATCTTCACTCAGTACCTCACTGCAGATAAATACTGTATGCAGGGTCATAATTCCAGTACCCCAAGTTTCACATTCCTGATTATTCAGCTGGTAATGTGAGCCTGTTTTCTTTTAAATTATCTGTTGTTTGAATATATCTTGAAATATTATATAAAAGTCATAAAGAAAATGCTTATCTTAATTTTTTTTTTTTTTAATTATGCAAGTGACACGTGCAACAATGGCTATTTCACATTACTCATTTCTGGCTTCCAATGGGATACTCCAAACATCTTAAACTTCATACAAGCAAGGTTACATAATACATATGTGTGTGTGATTTTATATGTACATGTGTATTTGTTTTGACATCATGCAATAGTTGTAAACAAGTGTTGTCTTTCATTTCCAATCTTCCATGAAAACATGTCCAACCCTGGGAAATGATACCTTGCTTGGAAACAGGTGAGCGTTGGCAACAGGAAAGGCATCCAGTTGTAGAAAATCTGCCTCGGAGAATTCCGTCTGACCCATGCAAGCATTAAAAAGTAGACGCTAAAATGATGATGATAATGAATTCTTTCTCTGCCCTCCTTAATTGCAGTTGAGTATAAAGACAGTATGAGATCTCTAACCCAGTATACAATGACCGTATCAACAACAAGAGTATCTGTTATTGAACATTTGAGGTTTCAAGTTTGTTCTTTTCCTTGAAAACAGCATATTGTCTCATTGGTGTTACCATAAGAGACCCATGTACATGATATGTTAACCCATTTTGATACCAACCCACCTGAGACCACCCTCAGTTCTATGATAGAAACTTCCTATCTTAAAGTAATCTAAAGTAAAACCTTCCATCAAAATTTCATGTTCATTTATGTTCCAAACACCTGCTTAATAATGACAAATTTATTTTACTACACTCTTCATTATCTTCAAAATTAATTAAAACTGTGTATTTCAACTAAAATATGGAAACAAAAGGGTTAAAGGCTTTAAAAACACTGCTTGGGAAGCTTTGTCCTGAAACTTATTGAGGATAGTCTGATAAATGTTTTTCTAATTTACTGAAGTTAATTCTTTGCTGTTACTGCTCTGTAACATTTTTCAAAGTCAAGATTAATTAAAAGATATTTTAAGATTGTCTTATTGAACATTCATTTTATTTTCAACCACAGAGTGCTGTCTCAATGCTAAAACAAGAATACAAAGAAGCAGGAATTACACTGGATGAAGCTCTTTCTTTAGCCATCAAAGTCCTTAGCAAAACATTGGATATGACCAAACTAACATCAGAGAAAGGTAAGAGATTATATATATATATATAGGCGTGACTGTGTGGTAAGAAACCTGCTTCCCAACCATATGGTTCCACCTTGGGCAACTGTCTTCTACTATAGTCTTGGGCCGACCAAAGCCTTTTGAGTGGATTTGGTAGACGGAAACTGAAAGAAGCCCGTTGTATATGTATATATATATGTATGTGTGTGTGTGTGTGTCTTTGTTTGTCTCCCACCACCGCTTGACAACCAGTGTTGGTGTATTTACATCCCCGTAACCTAGCAATTCGGCAAAAATGACCAATAGTATCAGGCTTAACAAAAAATAAATAATAGGATTGATTCATTCAACTAAAATTTCTTCAAGACAGTGTCCCAGCATGGCTGCAGTCTGATGATTGAAACAAGTAAAATATATATATATATAATATATTACAATATTTAAGGGATGAGTTGTCAATTATAACAAGAATTTGTAGTCTTTGAATTGCATGTTTGTTTTATTATTATAAACTTAACCCACCCAAGACCACACCTTGCTCTATGATACAAACTTCATGTTTATAATTATGTATGTTCCCTTAGCTAGTTGCTGTTATTTCTGTATAGTTTGATACTGCATTCATATATCTGACTTAACCTTTTGTAATAAACTCTTATGCTGTAACATGTTACCTTAGTTTGCTGCTCTTGTTTCTATATGCTTTGATACTACATTAATACACTAAACATAACCTTTTGTAATAGACTCCTTCTATATAATAAAATGTGGTCTTAGTTGCTGTTTATTTCAATACTACATTAATATATCTAACATAACCTTTTGTAATAAACTGTTATGTAGTAACACGGTTCCTGTTTTTTCCCCCCTATTTAACAGTTGAAATTGCTAAACTCACTCGCGAAAATGATGAAACAAAAATCAAGATCCTTCCTGCTTCATATGTAGAAGAGTTAATTAAGAAACATGAAGCAGCTGAGGCTAAAACAGAGGCAGAGAAGAAGAAAGAAAAATCATCAACCTCTTAAAAGTGTAGTGAGACAGCCGGGTTACATTATGACCAGTCATCTTTTTCTATTATTATTTTTTTTTCTTTTCCAATTTTAACAGTTATTTTGGGAACACACTACTCACAACTGTATTAAAAATATATATACATAGAAAATAAGTTTCTGGTTCTTTGCTGTTAATTTTTTTAAAAACCGACTTATCAGACTTATCCACAACTGGATATTTACTTATATTGATCTCTCTCCACAGGTACTACATCGGCATCTTTCCCTAACCCTTTATACACACACACACTCCTGCAACCAACCCAACAGCATGCCATCTCTTTGTCCTCCTATCTACTGTCTCATCATTACTATTCTACTGCTCTGCGCTATCAGATATCTCCTACCACCCCCTTTTCTCCCCTAACTCCTGCATCATTGGTGATCCACCATTGACTACAGCTGCCCTTCAACCCTACCCAATCCTTACAGTTGTCATCTACCCCCTCTCCCATTCCCCATCTCTCACTGTCCCTCCTACTCACCTTTGACCCACTTTACAACTTGATTAATCATGACACCTCCTCAGCACTATTTTTATCTCTTTCCAGTTCACCTGATCACTCCCACCCTCTTCTAAAATGTGAGTAGTCATGTAATTCTACAGCAAGAAACCTATTCTGTTTTGGTCCTTCTCTCTCATACTTTCACTCCTCATCTCCTACTGTAACGCTATTCCCTCATGGTTCATAGTTTTGCAAATTGCATGGCAACGTCACTAGTGCTGGTAGCATGAAAAACAAAGATACCTAGTACATGCTGTAAAGTGATCAGCATTAGAATGGGCATCCAACCGTAGAAACCATGCCATAAAAGACAAAATCCAGTTTTCAGACCCACTGAATCCTGTCAAGCTGTTCAACCCATGCCAGCATGGGACATTGACGTTAACCATGCCTGCATGGAAAAACAGACGTTAAAGGATGATGATGAATCATTATTGTTGTTTTAATATCCACTTTTCCATGCCTGCGTAGGTCAAGTGGAATTCATTGAAACAGTTGGATGTTCTTCCTGTTCCCAAGCAAGATAATATTTTCCATTAGCTTGACATGATTTTACAGAAATCTGGAAACAAAGGACACTGCATGATATTGATGTTCGTTTACAATTATCACATGATGTCAAGACAAAATGACTCAAACAACACACACACATATATATATGTGACAGGCTTGTTTTAGTTTCTGCCTTACTAAATCCACTCACAAGGCTTTGGTTGGCCTGGGTCTATCGTAGAAGATACTTGCCCAGGCTACTAAGCTGTGGGACTGAACCTGAAACCATGTGCTTGAGAAACAAACATCATAATCACACACACTTATATATAAAAACTGGCACTGTTGGTTACGACTGAGGCATCAGTTGATCCAATCAATAGAACAGCATGCTCATGAAATTAATGTGCAAGTGGCTGAGTATACCACAGACGCATAGCCTTAACATAATTCTCAGGGAGATTCAGCATGACACAGTATGAAAAGGCTGGCCCTTTGAATTACTGGTACAGCTGAGTGAACTGGAGGAACGGGAAATAAAGTTGTCTTGCTCAAGAACACAATGTGCCACTGGGAATTGAACTTACAATCAAGAGCCGAATTCCCTAAGCCACGTGCCTTCACACACACACACACATATATATATATATATGACAGGCTTGACACAGTTTCTGCCTAACAAATTCCACTCACACAGTATTAGTCAATCAGGCTGTCTTAGAAGAAACTTGCTCAGGGTGTGGGAAGTGGGATGGGATTGAACCAGAAAGCTGTGAAGCACAGCTATAAACGCTTTTGATTTGACATGAGCTATGCTCAGCTTTCTTAGACAGAGTCCTCATTACACAACTCAGACTAGCAACATAGGGAAATATGATGATAATGAAGAGAGAAATGAGCAAAGAAAGAAAAGATATTACCACATAAACTATCTTTCACTTTATTTATAAATAGTTTGTGTACAATTTTAGCATTGCGTATAAGTGGAATTATAACAAAGGTTATTTTACATAAACGATTTTTTATCAAAATATACTTCAATGCACATATACAAATAATATTGCATTTGTATAAAAAGATGTGTGTGTGTGTATGCATTTCATATTTACACAGCAATAAAAGGATATATTTATTCTTCATTAGCTGTTCATAAACGAAAATTTTCAGTATATTTCAAATTATTCTTTGGCTTAATCCTTTAGGGAGCATTTACCATCATCATTTTAACATCTACTTTTCCATGAGATAATGTTGGTGGATTTTCTACAGCCAGATGCCCTCCCTGTCACCAACCCATCACTTGTTTGCAAATGACATAATGATCTCCCAGTCTATTGAACAGTAAAGAGTTCAGACATGTATACAAGGAGAACTGGAAACAAATGACATCGTTTGAACAAGCCTTTTGTTTACAAAAATCATACATGTCAAAAAAACTGGGCAATTTTTTCCTGATGGGCTGCAAACAAATGACACTGTTAGCAAAACCACTGTTTGCAACCAGCGAACAAACACATGTAGATGATGAACATATAAACTCACTCACACATACACATATTTTGGTCTCAAATTTTGAGGGAGGAGGTAAGTAAATTACATCGACCCCAAAAGGATGAAAGACAAAGTTGACCCCAGCAGAATTTGAACACAGAACATAAAGACAGACGAAATGCCACTAAGCATTTCGCCCAGTGCGCTAACGATTCTGCCAGCTTGTCGCCTTCACATATTAATGTTTGTTGTTATTTTTTTTAAATTATGTATAAAAACAATTTAACATTAAGCTGAGGGATTACTCAAAATTTTTTAATAAAGTAAATATTTATTAATTTTTACAAGGAAAAGGTTTGACAGTAACTCCAAAGTTTCTGATGATGGCAAGCAAGCCAAAATTTCAAAGTCACTATCAACCTTTCCCTTACAAAAATGAATACATATATATATACACACACAATGCACAACACTCAAATAAATATGAAATTTGATGCAGATAGTCAAAGAGCATTTTCTCAGATAAAAAAGGAAAATATGAATAACCCTTTAGTATTTGAACCAGCCATATCCAGCCAAAATATTCTACCAGTTTTATGTTCAAACCAGCCAGACCTGGCCTCTCACACTTACCTTACAATGCCATTCTAAAAAGAAACAATCTCATCATTGAGATCTTGAAGCTATTAGATAATGCATAATTCAAAACAAGGTGAATAGATAAGCATTACATTTGACAGAATAATCTGAATGCTAAAGGGTTAATGCAGTGGCTCTCGACCATTTTTTTGCCTGTACTTTTATAATTGAATATTATTACAAATTGCATAAAAAAAAATTGTTGAAATATTGTGTGTATTGTAGAAATATAACCAGTTTTATTGTACATAGGTTTTAACAATAAAATCTTATATGGACCCCGTTTGAGAACCACTACTTTAAACCTTTAGTATTCAAACCGGCCCAAATATTCTACCTGGTTTATGTTAAAACCAGTCAGATCTAACCTCTCACACCTATGCTACAATGCCATTCTAAAAATAAACAATCACATCGTCAAAAATCTCAAAGCTATGAGATAATGCTTGATTAATACAAAACTGTGAATAAATAAGCATGACATTTGACAGAATAATATGAACACTAAAGGGTTAATGATATGTGTTTGAAATGAATATTTTAAAAGCTGAAACAACAGGAGATACACAGATTTCTCTATACCCATCAGATATATGTTTGTGTCTCCTTGTCTTGACACCATATGGCAGTTGTAAATAAGTCAGTGTCATTCATTTCCAATCTTCTGCAAAAACATATCTGGCCATGGAGAAATATTATTTTGCTTGGAAACAGGTGAAGGTTGATGACAGGAACCACATCCAACCATAGAAAATCTGCATTGATTAACACCATCTGATCCTTTATGGTAAAGTGGATGTTAAAACAATGACGATATATGTGGGTGTTTTTGTTTTCTTATCTTAACATTGTGCAATAGTTGTAATACAAGTGGTGTCCTTTGTTTCCAATCTTCTGTGAAAACATGTCTGGCCATGGGGAAATTATGGTGATGGTTGGCAACAGGAAGGGGATCCTGCCATAGAAAATATGCCTCAATGGATTCCTTCCAATCCATGCAAACATGGAAAAGTAGACATTAATGTTAAGAAGTACATAACATTTGTAATATTACAGCAACAATATCAGACATGTAAAGCTACAATGAACAAATATGAAGCTATGACAGGAAAAATAGTCATGTTTTTTTTTACACAAAATTTAATGAGTTGTTCTAAATACATCCTTAGTTTTAGTATGTATCCAGGAATCAGAGGCTTTGGTATCTGTTGAAGAATCAGAGATTTTCATATCTGAAAAAAAAAATATATATATATATACAGAATTAATTTTTAAAAGAAAATAATTGTTTTTAATTTAAGTACAAGGCCAGTTAGTAATTTTGGAGGGATGGAGGTTGGTCAATTATATCAACTCCAGTACTTGACTGGTACTTTATTTTATCGACCTTAAATAGATGAAAGGCAAAGATGACCACAGTAGGATGTGAACTCAGAACATAAGGAACAGGAAGAGATACACCAAGGTATTTTGTCCGACATTTTGATGATTCTGCTGCTCCACTGTCTTTATGATAGTAATAATAATTTCAAATTTTGGCACAAGACCAGCAATTTTATGGGAAGGGGTAAATCAATTACCTCGACTCCAGTACTCAACTGATACTTATTTTATCAACCCTAACAGAACAGAAAGCAAAGTTAATCTCAGCAGGATTTGAACTCAGAACATAACTAGAACAAATACCATAGGGTATTTTTCCAATGCTCTAATGATTCTGCCAATCCATTGCATATTTTAAGAAAATAATAAATGGGTCATGCACAACAGTATTTTTCATTTAAATGAATGGATCTTAATACTGATACAAATGCAATAGATTGAGAGTTGGTGTTGGATAAAGTGCCATGTGGTATTTGTTCAGGCTCTTTATGTTCTGAGATCAACTTTGCTTTTCATCTTTCTAGGAGTCAATAAAATTAAGTACCAGTCAAGTCCTTATTGGTACAGAACATAGGTCATGCAATCGACGAATTTTCTCTACTGTGCTTGACACTGGGCTATCTTTTCCCTGAGTGAAGGCCTTCCTCTTCCAAGTCTTGCTGGTTTTAAATTGCCATCAATGCATCTGTAACTTTACTTTTTACTAGGTAGGGGTTTTGGCCCTACAGTAACCCTTTTATCTCTGAGAAGAGGTGGGCCATATTAGTCTGTCCTTACCAGAAGCTTGCATAGCTCTCAGAGTCATAGAGGCATACAAGCTACCAAACCAAAAACAAAGACTGGACCCTAAGGACTTTGTGATGGGTCAAGTCCTAAGGGTCAATGTAATTGACTAACCCCTTCCTCCATAGTTCATGCCTTGTGCTTATCTTAGAAACAATGATATTGTCTCAGAGTTACAAGAGAGATAGATTAGTGACATTTATGCATTTATCAGGGTTTTCAAATATAGCGAAATTACATTTGAACCAAACAATACTTGAACAAAATTGTTCCGGTTTCAATGAAGATATCATGAACAAATTATTGAAGTAAAAATTTAGTGACATTTATGCTTTTTTCAATAAGTGAAATTACATTCAAAACAAACAATTGTTCTGGTTTAAATGGAGATATCATGAGCAAATTGGAGTAAATGTAGTCACAAAAAATGTCTAACAAATTTACCCTAGCCCTAACACAGCAAGACAGGAAAACAGAGATTAGTTTTATTGACAATCATAATATTGAGCACTGGTATGCAATTTCCTCTATATAACTCCATCGTTCTGCCAGCGAGATTTGGAAGAACACAGTAAGGATGGAAAGAAAACTAAATGTATTCTATCAAAGGTGCCTCAGCAAGATCCTGAGGGGCAACTGGCAACACTGTGTCACAAATGAGGGGATTCTGAGAAGAGCGAGGTCAAGACTACTGCAAGAGATTGTAACAGAGCGCTAATTCCACCTATCTGGGCCACATTCTCTGTGCAGCTGATCAATGGCACTCAAAAGCTGTCATGGCTTGGGTACCACCTACAGCATTTCAAGACGACCTGAAGAGACAGTCAACATTACATGGAATGAATGTGCAAGACAGGTAGTGAACTAAACTCAGTGGAAGAAGCTTGCTGTCCAATGTACTGAGCAGGGCAGGAGGACCTGAAGCTAAAAAAAGGTTAGGTACTCACAGATTGTAACTAAGTGTGAACTTGATCTGCTTCTTTGACTCAACTAATAATTATTCCAATTAGGTAAGTATAAAACTCTAAATTTGCAAACAAGTAAAATAGCATCTTGTAATAAAATAAGGGTAGTTAACTATTATTAGAAATATAATGTAATTTCACAGAGGTATATAACTTCATGCAGATTATTCAAAACTGAACTTATTAGGGGCTCTACTAATGTAATTTGTAAAAGTATCTTGAGATGTTTACTAGGAGATTTGAGTTCCAGAGTTGGACAATTTGTTTATATTTCTTGCAGAGTCTAGAGGAAAAGATTGAGCCCGTGACACTTGCAAGGTTGGTGAGATTGAATGCCAATAATTTTTCTTTAAAACTGATACAGGTTATTACCTGCAGCAAAGACATGAGTCATGAAAGAAGATTCCAGAGGGACAATGTTCTGAGTAAGAAGGGATTAGACATAGTGGTTAATGCAGGGGGGAAAAGGGTTGGATACAATGGTGACAGGAAGTGGACAGATGAGACAGGGCTACCTGAATGGTGAAGGTACAAGACTAGCTCTTTCGTTTTATTTTACCTGTCTATGTTTCATTATATTTAAGATTTTCTAAAGCGGCAAGCTGGCAGAATTGTTAGTGCATCAAACAAAATGCTTAGCAGTATTTCTTCCTATTCTCTATGTTCTGAATTCAAATTTCATCAAGAAGGTCAACTTTACTTTTCATCCTTTCAAGGACCAATAAAATAAAGTACCAGTCAAGTACTGGGGGGGGGGAGATGCAATTGACTTGCTCCTCCCCTCAAAATTGTTGGCTTTGTGCCAAAGTAAGAAAGAATTTATGTTAAAGATTCTGATTATGTTTTTGAATTATAACACTCCAACTTGTTACGTTACTTTAAAGATTTTGAAAGCGCAACACTGGAACTTGTTTTGTTATGTTAAAGATTTCAGTTATGTCTTTGATTTTCTTCAAAGCCATACTGAGATTTAAAAGATGTAGATATAAATTTAAAAACTACAAAATCAAATCTGGAAAAAAGACATATAAGCATTTAGCACTTAAACTGGCCATATACAACCCAAATACTCTACCTGTTTTATGTTCAGGCCAGATAGATCTGGCCTCTTACACATACCCCACAATGTTATTCTAAAAATACACAATCACATCAATAAAATCTTGAAGCTATGAGATAATGAATGATAAATTTAAAACAATGTCAATAAATAAGCATTACATTTGATAAAATAATCTTAATGGCGCGGCGTGGCTGTGTGGTAAGAAGCTTGCTTCCCAACCACATGGTTCTGGGTTCAATCCCACTGCATGGCATCT
>JAOPUL010000002.1:52819575-52831556 GCA_027564515.1 Octopus rubescens | reverse complement strand
GTTCGTAACTGGTACTCACTTTATCCACCCCGGAAGGATGAAAGGCAAAGTCGACCCCGGCGGCATTTGAACTCAGATTTAGCCATATATATATATATTAAGATGTCCTAAGAGGTAACAGGTGGTAACGCTAACCAATAAGGAAAAAATATATCGATCACGGAACGTGATATGATGGTGCAAAGACACCTGCATTACTTGGGATGAGCCTAGGGATCAAGAAGACCTGTGTAAGATACATTCGTATATATTAACGAGAGGAATTTTAATGTCCTCACAAAGAGAGAGAGAGAGAGAAAGAGAGAGAGAGAGAGAGAGAGAGAGAGGATCAAAACAAACACAAAGACAAAAAAGACGTGGTATACTAACTGACGGATAAAACGATACGGGACTCAAAATTACAAACAAAATGGGGAAATTCGTTGCATATTACTTCGTCCGTTCCCCTCCTGGGGCCTCAAACGCAATTTCGCATTGTTATGGGGAATATTGCTTCGATCCAGGTAATGCCAGCTAATAAGCCGAGTATAGCTACGAAAAAATTAAGAAGAAACTAGATAAATAATGAAAGAAGTGAAAGAAAAATAAAATAATGAATAAAAGAAAGAAAAGAATTATGAACAAATACTTAAAATCAAAGAGAGGCCGAAAAAATATTCTGACCATCTCACCCGATAGCCAGCAGTGGAAGGTCGAAACATTCAGAGAGATAGAGTAACAGTGGAATTAGGGAATAGAGCAACTAGAAGATAGATGAGGGACGGAAGTAGGGAGAAGATTAGATTGAAAGGGAAGGGAAAATGAAGGGTAACAGAAAATTACTACAATCATCCAGACCCAGTCTAAATCCAATCGATCATTTCAAACGTAAATCCTGTCCCATCATCCGTGATAGGGACATCTGGCCTAAGATTTTAATATGTACGATTTCTGATTACAAGAATACTAAAGGGATGAGATAGCGTGTAAGCTGTGCGTGTATATTAGAATGAATATATTAAGATGTCCTAAGACCGAACAGTTTGTAACGCTAACCAATAACGAAAAAAATATAAAGATCAAGGAAAGTGATATATTATTGTGCAAAAGTAACCTGAATTTTTTGGGATGAGTCTAGGGTGTACAATTGAAGACGAAAACAAATGCGGGACTCAGAAAACCAGATGGCATCCACGTCCATATCCAGTGCGATGAGATTACTAGATATAAACGTATTTCTATCTGAATTTCTAATTTCTACACGGTGTCCCAGAAAGATTTACCCATGATTAAAAGAATTCTTGAAAATTATTGGATAAAGCAATTATATTTTTTTGTTGTGCACAGCAATTTGCATGTTTCAGCTTTAAGTGCTTATCGTCTTGTTTGTCTATAATCATTTTGTCAACAAATACGGGGGGGGGGCGGTCTCAAGTTAACGTGGTCAAATTGTTGCATTAAAATCAGCAGGAAAATCTGACATGGATATTGCAAAATAGCTCAATGTGTGTTTTGAGACGGTGTATAATATCTGGAAACGTTTCAATTAATCTGGTCAAGCAAGATAATTCCAGATCACAAAAGAACTGTTCGCACCAAAACTATGATTGATACTGTGAGGAAGAGAGTTCACAGGAATCCTCATGGAAGCTTGCGAAAAATGGCAAGAGAGCTTAATATTTCAAAATCTTCAATGCACAGGATTGCTAAAGTGGATCTCAGGTTAAAAGCATACAAAAAGTAACCGAGACATGAGATTTCAACAGCTTCGAAGAAAAAAATGTCTCGACAGAGGAAAAAAGAAGTTAGCAGAGATGGACAGTGCCGCAAACAAAAGTCTTCATTTTGAGTGACAAGAAGATCTTCACATTGGAGGCTATTACAGACAAACAGAACGACGGGCTGTACGCTGCTGATGCTCATGACTTGTCTGAAAGGAGCTGAACCCATTTTCGTCGTCAGAAACCAGCTGGGACTATGATTTAGGCCGCCGTAGCATCTGATGGATCCAAGTTTCTTTTGATTGTTATTTACGGGGGTATTTACGGGGGTGAGTAGCACAGTTTACGTCAAATTGTTGGAAGAAAACGTGTTAAATGAAATATTTGGAAACTGGTAGGTCTTCACTCAGCACGGTGCTCCAGTCCACACCTCGAATTTTACTAAACAATGGTGCAGGGAGCATTTTTGCAGTTTTGGGGACAAGAAATGTTGGCCTCTCCCAAGCCCAGACATCGGTCTAATGGACTTTTCTCTCTGGTCTATCTTAGAGAGTGATGTCTCAGCTATCTCATACTCAAGTGTGGTGGACCTGAAAGAAGCCCTTCTTACTGTGTGGAGTAAATTTGATGAAGAAGTGTTGCGCCACTGTTGCAGTTCAGTAACGACTCATTTGCAGGCCATAATCAAAGCAAGAGGTAGTCATTTTGAAATCTGATTCCTGTATTAGATAGGTAAAGTATAGTTCTTATAATTCAGGAAGTTTGATTGCCCTCTCTTGTGTATATATATATATTATGAGTAATTACAAAAATATGATGGGTAAATTTTTCTGGGACACCCTGTACATTGCTGGTTCCACGCCCATGTTGGTGTCACATAAAAAGCGCCCACTACACTCTGTAAAGTGGTTGGTGTTAGGAAGGACATCCAGCCATAGAAACCATGCCAAAACAGAAAATCAGAGACTGGTTGCAGGCTCTCCAGCTTTCCAGCGCCTGTGAAACTGTCAAACCCATTCCAGCATGGAAAATGAACGTTAAATGATGATGATGATGATGATGATAATTGCAGACCTAAAGAAAACAGGTTCAATTCTTAGTTGCTTGATATGCAGTGGTTCATTTGTTTGGGATACTTTTAATATTTAAAAAAATTAAATCTGTTTTTTATTTCATTAATTTGAATTGTCCTCTGTAGATAGACACATTATAAGATGCTTTTTGTATTATAATAAAAATAGGTTGTTTTGTAAAAAGTTGATTTTAAATCTGATAGAACAGTTTCAAATGTAGTTGGCTTTGCTCTGTGTTGTATTTTACACTTTTTTTTAATGTAAAGGTGGGTTGGATTACTCTATAAATTTAGATGTTTTCATGGCTTGTTGATGAAGTTAGTAGAGAGTTAAGTTTATTATTGATTTGCTGATAGTAAATTAAAACTAGTAACTGTACTGGAGTGTAAGAACTGATGGAAGTTTTAGTATAACTTTTTCTTAGTTGTTATCTACATCTTGATTTATGACTTTTAAATAGGAAGAGCCAAATTTATAGTCTATAGTTGGTGACAGATGAATTTAATACAGTGAGTGCTGGAAGTAAAATATATGTAGGTTATGAGAGAATAAATATATACTTTTAGAAATGTGCCATATATATTAAAGTCCGTGGGAGGATGGAGAGGAAAGAGTAGAGTAGTATGTGGATGATGATCGTTATGGGAGGAGTCTGATACTAGAGTTATTATTGGACTAGCTGAAAGAAAACTCTGTCTAACATGCTTGAGAGTTATCTTTGAAGGCAAGATTGATTATCAATTAAACATAAAAAGTTAATTCTTTATTAAATTATAGGGGAAATCTATAGTTCTTGTGCTTATTTCTGATTTTAACCCTCTCAGACCTGGAGCCCTGTGTCTAAATTTACCCTCCACCAGGGCTCCCGAGCAAAAAATGGATGCCTATACAGCTGAAGAGTAACAATTGCAGGCAAACTAATTGACAGAATTGGCTGCATTTTCTTTTTCTACGTGTGTTGTTCATTGTTTTACCAGGAATCTGACAGAGATGACGTTTAACCATATTCCCACTATAGTAGGAATATGGCATGACAAGGTTAATATCTGGTTTCCTTAGCATTAGGCTGGTGTAGGCATGACTGTGGTTCAGAAGTTTACTTTTACACTCACAGTTCTGGATTTGATCTCACTTTGTTGTACCTTGAGCAAGTATTTTCTTCCATAGCATTGGTATTCCTAATATACCTTCTGAGTGAAATTTGATAGACAAAAACTATGGACCCTTTGGCACTGGAATAATTAGTAGTAAAGTTACAAAGTATATACATTTTTTTTTGAAATGCTTAGAGGGCTCGTTAGTAGTAGTTGGTAGCTCCTGCTACTTTAGTGACTTAATAAGTAGTAGAGGAGTGTGTTCCAAAAGCATGATAGCCAGGGTAAGGATGGGATGGAAGGGAGCTGTTATGTCTGCTGGCAACAAAGAGATTCTTTCTCTGAGTGAAAAGGCAGATTGTATTATCTTTATCTTTAATCTATGATTTTGTTCAAAAAATTTTCAGAATTTGAAAAGAAATTCCTGAGGATGTCTTTGTTGCTACTTAACTACATTTGTGACTGGAATACCTTCCAACTTCTTGAGTGGAAGCCGTTTTAAATTATGAGTACACAGGTGTGTATGTGTGATTAAGAAGCTTGCTTCCCAACCATGTGGTTTTGGGCCCAGTCCTTCTGTGCAGCATTTTGGACAGGTGTCTTCATTTGTAGCCCCAGGACGACCAAAGCTTTGTGAGCGGATTTGGTAGATAGAAGCTGAAAGAAGTCTGATGTGTGTATGTGGCTTAGTGGTTAGGGTATTCAGCTTACGATCGTAATGTTGTGAGTTTGATTCCCGGCGGTGCGTTTTGTCGTTGAGCAAGATACTACTTTATTTCATGTTGCTCCAGTCCACTCAGCTGGCAAAAATGAGTAGTACTTGAAATTCAAAGGACCAGCTATGTCATATTCTGTGTCATGCTGAATCTCCCTGAGAACTATGTTAAAGGTACATGTGTCTGTGGAGTGCTCAGCCACTTGCACGTTAATTTCTCGAGCAGGCTGTTCTGTTGATTGGATCAACTGGAACCCTCATCGTCTTAACTGATGGAGTGCTAGTATTATATCCATTGTGTGAGTCTCAAGTGAGCATTGTAGAAGGTTAGTGGTTATCAGAGGATGAAGTATATTTTTGTTTCCAAAGAAGAACACTAAAGCTCACTGGCTAATCGTGACACCAGTGCTTCTTCTGGCACTGTTATTCTATATATCGCTGGCAGGGAGATGAATCACCACTATCTCTAGCGGGCGAGCATCCATCATTGATAAGACCAAGGAAGGTTGAAATCACAAGATCTGGTGGTCTCGGCGCTGGAGATGGCAAGGATTTATCTCCCCGCTAGCGATATAAACAAGAGTGCATTTTGCACCAAAAAGCCAATATGAGAGTTTCTCTCATGGTATCTACTGCAGTATAGTTTGTTCTAACAGAACATCCACGTTTAACTGGGGATAAATATTACCAATCTTTATGATGCAGATTTTGTATGGTTGAAGATGGCATTCAACAAAAAACAAAAAAAAATGAGATCGAGCACCTGTGTAGGCCTTCAGGGCACTAATTCATAGTTAAGAGAAGTGGAATAAGATAATTATTCCTTTATATGTGCAGTAATTATGTTTTTGTGTTGTTGAAGGAGACAAGACTGGCATGACTCTATTGGAAGATGTTTGTACAGTCTCTGTTAATGGTGTCATTTAGTGCGAATTGGTGGCAGGATTTTTAGGTTGCTTGTGGATGATACTTGAGTATGGAATGTTAGGGAGGAATGACGGATGGAGGTGATGGCAAGTAGGTCATTGCTGTATGAGAGGATGAGAATGGCGAACAAAACTGAATGTTGCAGCACACTCAAGTCTGAAGACTTGTTTTTCTTGGGAATAAGACACAGTGCAACATGTTCCCAAAGAGATAAAGATTGGGATATATCTCTGCTGAAGTAGAGAGAGCAGGAGAGAAAGCGGGGGGGGGGGGAGAGAAAGAGAGAAAAGCAGAAAGCAAGAGATTTTCCAATGCTCACCCGCTAATTCCCTCCACCCCTATGGTACTCACCAGCCTCTCTTTCTCTCATTCCTCTTGCAATTCGTTTATTCCTCTATTGTTCCCATAATCAGTATCTCTTTCTCTCAATGTCCTCTCTCCACAGTTTCTTCACTGCCCTAAGACCTTCTCATCTCTTCCTCTCTGGCCTACCCCCATGATTCCTACACCTCTCTGGCCTACCCCCATGATTCCTACACCTCTCTGGCCAACCCCCATGATTTCTACACCTCTCTTTCTTCAATAACCCTCTCCAGATTTTCTTGCATTTCCTTTACCCAAACACTTTCCACTCATGCTTTCCATTATAACATGGGCAAGCCCTAGATCCCTCCAGCCCACCCATCACCTTTAATACTCTGTCTCTCTTTTTTTTCTCACTAACCCCTGACACTAATCTTCTTTCTCTTCCCTCCTGTTCCTTTCATACTCTTACACCAACAGTGTTTGCTCAGGTACTTAATTCACAACTACCTTCTTACAACTATTAATCTGTTTCCCTCATCAGCTTACATAAAGTCATTACTCTTTCTGCCACCCCCCCTCTCTCTTGTTATCCTTTCAGATGTGTGGGGGGTCTTGTAGTTACAAGGCAACCTCACTGGCATTGGTGCCATGACTAAAAGAACCTAGTACACTTTATAAAGTGGTTGGTGTTAGAAAGGGCATCCAGCAATAGAAGCATGCCAAACTGAGACATTGAAGTGCAACACAGTCCTCCAATTTGTTGTATCCTGTCAAACTGTCTGATCCTTGCCAACTGATATAAAATGATGATTATATATATATATATCATCATCATCATCGTCATCATCCTTTAACGTCCATTTTCCATGCTAGCATGGGTGGGACGGTACCACAGGACCCGGCCAAGCCGGAGCCTGCACCAGACTCCTGTGGTTTTGTTTTGGCAGGATTTTACAGCTGGATGCCCTTCCTACCCTTCCTAACACCAACCACTTCACAGTGTGGACTGGGTGTTTTTAAGTGTCACCTGCACTGCCAGGGTTTCTTTATCCAAATTCAAGCTATTGATCAATTTGAGTTATTTCCCCTTAAGCTCATTATATCTTTTTTTTTTAACTCCCCCACTTTGTTAGCAGTCTGTTACAACAATATAATTAATGTGTTTTTCAATGAAATAAATGAAGAATAATGAATAACTGAATAACTATTTTGTTGTATCTTTGGAGGGTCATTATGCTAATAATAAAATACACACACTGGTTCTATTTTACTTCTTTTCATCCTTTTGGGGGTTGGTAAAATAAGTAGCAGTTGAGTAGACTTGCTCCCTCCCCTGAACTTGCCGGCCTTGTGCCAAAATTTGAAACCATTATTATTACTCAATTAGTTACTCATTTAACCAATTATTAATTAATCGAATGTTCGGAGCAGACCTGAAATAGAAAGAGAACATGTCATTGATGAGGTTGAGAATGGCAACGAAAGAACTTTGACAAACCTAGCTGATTGCTTGATTGACCAAACAATTAATCAAACAACAGATTAGTTAATTGGTTAACTAATTGACTAATAATAATTAAGGAAGTGAAACAGAACCGGGGTGTGTGTGTGTGTGTGTGTGTGTGTGTGTTTATTAGTATAATGACCCGCCTGAGATTACAACAAAATCTGTTTCAATACTCACAGGTTCACATAAAAAATCTTGCAAACCAAATACAAAAACAAAATGAATAATTAATTTAAATATTTCACTAATTGTGACAGAGATCCAAACCAATAATCCATGAATACAAAACCAACAAAAAACAAATACTCACCTTTGGACCATTAGAGTATATCGGTCAACTTTGTCACCAAGATTTCTTGTAATAGCACGAATAGTGTTTAAGTTTCTAAAAGAAAGAAAATTGTTTAACCAACTTAGTATTCTCTAAGAATGAAGTGATCCTATACATAATTACTAAAGACAAGAAATTTTAAGTACTTTGTAATAAGGCGCAGGTGTGGCTGTGTGGTAAGAAGTTCACTTCCTAACCACATGGTTGTGGGTTCGGTCCCATTCTGTGGCACCTTGGGCAAGTGTCTTCTACTAAACCCTGGGCCAACCAAAGCTTTGTGAGTGGATTTGGTAGAGGGAAACTGATTAGAAACCTATTGTATATACGTGTATATTGTGTGAGTATGTGTGTCTTTGTACCTGTGTTTGTCCCCTACCACTGCTTGACAACTGGTGTTGGTATGTTTACGTCCCCGTAACTTAGCAGTTTGGCTAAAGAGACTGATAGAATAAGTACCAGGCTCTAAAAAATAATAAGTGCTGGGGTCGATTTTTTGAATAAATTTTTTCAAGGTGGTGCCCCAGCATGGTCGCAGTCTCATGATGATAGAAACAAGTAAAAGATAAGTATGCAAAAAATTACACATGTATATTTTGTGAATCATTTTCCTTATTCCTAAATTTCAAATTCAAACTTCTAATCCTGCTAAATATTATGAAGAAATGATTATCTCCCTTGTACCAACTGTTCACTTGTGGGATTTCACGCGTTAGTATTTACTTTCACATGAAAACAAAAATAAATGCTGAAATGATTCTTGTTCCTCTATTTCTTTAACCCTTAAACTGCAAATTTAAATTTCATGGTTATTCCAGTAATAAATATCTACCAAAAAGTAGAATTTGTGGTTTCTGCAAGTCATGTTGCCTCAATAAACTTGACATATCTCAACACAAAATAGTTTCAAACAGTATTTCCACAGTAAAAGTGTTAATGCCTTTTCCATTTTAATGTGGCTTTGACAGAGGGAGACTGAGGCAGAATTTTTATAGCCAAATGTACTTCCTGTCACCAACCTTTAACCGTTTTTCAAGTATGGGATTCTTTTTTATTCCAGAGGAATCTGTGAGTGCAGAATTACAGGTGATTGTTGACAGGAAATTTCAACAATCATTACTGGTTACAACCCAACCATAAATGGTGACGCCATCATCTCTAGCTGTAACACAGCATAGTCTTGTAAACAGTCATACATACATATACACACACACACACACACACCATTATCATCATCATCATTTAGCATCCATTTTCCATGCTGGCATGGGTTAGACGATTTGACTGGAAACTAGCAAGCCAGAGAGCTGCACCAGACTCCAGTTCGTTTTGGCTTGGTTTCTACAGCTGGATGCCCTTCCATGCACTCCAGAGAGTGTACTGGGTGCCTTTAACATGTCACCAGCATGGGTGCTTTTAACATGGCACCGGCACAGGTGCCTTTAACATGTCACTGGCGTATATATATCATCATCATCCTTTAACTTCATTTTCTATGCTGGCATGGGTTGGATGGTTTGACCGGAGCTGGCAAGCTGGGGGCTGCACCAGGTTCCAGTCTGATTTGGCTTCGTTTCTATGGCTGGATGCCCTTCCTTACGCCAACCTCATTAGTGTGTGCTGGGTGCTTTTAACGTGCCACCAGCACTGGACTTTCATTGCTTGTGCTTTTATGTGGCACCACAAAGGTGAAATGGTAGTCAGACGGACATATAGACCTAGAACGGACAAGACATAATGCCCAGGAACGGACAAAGAGCGGGGAGACTGAGGGCGGATGAGACATATAGACCAGGGACAGACAGACATAGGGACCAGGGTCAAACAGGCATTAAGACCAGGAACTGTTAGTTTGACAGAGATATACACCAGGGATTGTTAATTGGCTGGACAAGGCACATAGACCAGGGATGGACAAAAATATAGATTGACGGACATATATATATACGATGGGCTTCTTTCAGTTTCCATCTACCAAATCCACAAACAAGCCGTTGGTTGTCCCAGGGCTTACAGCAGAAAACACTTACCTAAGTTGCAGCACAGTGGGACTGAACCCAAAACCCTGCAGTTGGAAAGCAAACTTCTTACCATACAGCCATGTCAGCACCTATCATCATTATCATCATTTTTTAATATAAAAATATAAATACAAACAAAATAAATTCTTTAGACAAACCTGATGACTAAAAACAAAATAAATTCTTTAGACAAACCTGATGACTAAAATTAAGGTACATGGCATTTCTTTCAAGACTTGCATAATCTCATCAAAATGATGGACAACATTTGTTTTCATTTTATCTATGTCTTCTGGGGTCATCTTACTTGGAAGGCGAATGGAATTTCTCACAACAGGTCTTTGAGCAAGAACCTCACAGAATATAACATGATCTAAAAAGAAAAAGAAAATTAAATTGTTTTTTTTTTGTTTTTTTTTACAATGAAATATCGAAGTACAGAATCATGATATAATTGTAGATACTATATCACTACAATCCAATGACATAATTCAAAGCCCAATGATGTGTTTTCACATACACATTGTCTATTAAGAGAATTTTCTCCTGAGACTATTTCCACAGTGAAAAGTCTTTCCACATTCAAGTGTACACAAAGGTGTTAAATACGATAGTACATGCATATATTTCATTCAACACTACTTCGTGTGCCTCCAGTTACTTTATTCCACTTTGACCAAGCTCTGTACACACCAGTAGATGTACTATTTGCTGAGCTATTCTTACAGGGCTGTGAACAACTGATTTGGTATTCATAGCTGATGAAGTGCAATGATGCAGAAATCCAATGGCATCATTCATAGCCCAATGATTTGTTTTCACACGTACTATCTATGAGGAGAATTTTCTCCTGAGATAAATTCTGCAGTGAAAGGTCTCCCCACATCCAGGTGTACATAAATAAATGTGTTAAATATGATTGTACATGCATATATTTCATTTGACTTACAGGTCTGTGAATGACTGGTTTGGCATTCGTAGCAGATGAAGTGCAACGACGCAGAAACACATGCATCCTACAATCCAATGACATCATTCATGGCCCATATGAATATGAATACGACTGTGTACTTATATACATCACAAAATACTATACAAATGGAAAGTAGCGCAAAACAAATATTCAATCCTGCTTTAACTTAGAGATGTTCTGTCGTGACAGAAGATCAGAAAAAATGGATGGGTAAGTTTGCAAGAGTGACAGATGGTTAGAGATGGCGGTAAAGTTAAATGTAGTGAATGGTGAACAGGAGTGAAGGCACGGTCAATGATAAATATAAGGTTCAGGAGAAGATGATAAGAAATAGAAGTGGCTCAGGAAGGATGAGGAAATGATAAATAGCAAACATTTATCTTCAGAAATATACTCACTTGAGACTCCCAAAAGTCTGGAATACTCTTGCATGCCAGCTTCATCCTTTAACACTATGGCCTTGAAAATCCCACAAAGTGCAAGGCGGTCATTCTCTTTTAACTGATCATAGAGGCCATGATCCAAAATTACAAGCTCTCCATTGCCTTTCTTCCCTTTCCGAACAAACACTGCAAATAAATATTTATAAACCAATGTAAGAAGGTACAACTAATTAATAAATACTACTAATGACTTATACAGTCAATTAATATTTATAGAATAAAGTAAGGCAGTGAGCTGGCAGAATCATTAGCATGCCAGGCAAAATGCTTAGCAACATTTTGTCTAACCTTTTGTTTTCTGAGTTCAAATTCTGCTGAGGTCACTTTGCCTTTCATCCTTTCAGGGTCAATAAAATAAGTACCAGCTGAGCACTGGGATCAATATAATCAACTTACCCCTCCCCTGAACCTAGCTGGCCTTGTACCAAAATTTGAAATCAATATTTATGGAGTAAAGTATTAAAGAACAGCCAGTTTAATAAATATCCCTAATCACATATATGTAACTTTAAAGTAAACATAAGACACTTAGGAGTTTCATTATGTATTGCAATAATATTATTAATTCCTTAATGTACCTCAGTTCCCTATTCTATTAGGAATAGACATATGGGCACATGTGTGGCTCTGTGATTAAAAGACCTGCATTGCAATAAAGTGATTATCAGTCTGATCCCATGGTACAAGTGTCTTCTACCATACCTTTGGGTTGACCAATGCTTCTTGAGTGGAATTCAATAAACAAAAGCTATGCAAAAGCTCAATGTGTCTATATATGTGTGTGTGTGTGTGTGTGTGTGTGTGTGTGTGTGTGTGTGTGTGTGTGTGGTGCCATGTAAAAAGCACCTATGCTGGTGCCACGTAAAAAGCACCTAGTATGCTCTATAAAGTGTT
>JAOPUL010000002.1:52737747-52748392 GCA_027564515.1 Octopus rubescens | reverse complement strand
TACTTGCACACACACATATATATATATATATGGATGGATATATATACATATACTTGCACATACATACATCTATATATAACATATCATTGTTTTATGCCTGCTTTTCTATATCTGCATGGGTTGGACTCCACATCAGCTCTTATTTCTAGTTACTGCCTTTGTACATGTTTCAGGACGATGTCTTGTGTTGTGCTCAACATTTGGTATAGTTTCTATTGTTGGATGCCCTTTATATTGCCATCCACTTTACAAATTGTACTGTTTGGATGTTATTGTGGGACCAACACACGTGGGTTGTCTTATCCCTGGATGACTAGAGTGAGAGGGTGAGGTATAACTGTGTAGTTATGAAGCTTGCTTCATAACTAGGTGACTTCCTAACTATGTGACTTCAGGTTCAGTCCCACTACACAGCTTGATGGACAAATGTCTTCTACTATACCCCTGGGCCAACCAAAGCCTTGTGAGTGGATTTGGTTGACAAACTGAAAGAAGCGCATTGTGTGTGTTCTCTCTTGACAACACTTAATTGTAAACAAGCATCACTATCTCTCATTTCCTGTCTTTGAAAACATCTGATAATGGGAAATATTACCTCGCATGGAAACCAGTGAGGGTTGGTAATAGGAAGGGCATCTGGTTCAACAAATTCCATTTGACTCTTGCAAGTATGGAAAAGTTGATGCTAAAACAATGACAATGATATATATATATATACTGTATTTATTTGTATATTATGAACACTTGTGTATAATGTGCACCTGTAATTTATAGACATTGAAATCTATTGTGTACTGCTCCCTCAAAGCTGTGCACATGTGCATTTTGAAACTAGCTCACAAAAGATATTAATGAATGCACAAAAAGTTAGTTATCTAAAATAATGTAATTAAATAATTATACTTATACATTTAGTGTGCACATAATTTTGTCATAAGAAATTATGATGCATGGGGAAAGAGTGTTTAGTCTGATTTATTGTTATTGCTGTATAAAATAGACTGAAGAGGTTTATGTATCCTAGATGAAACAAAAACAGATTTGAAAGAGATATTTGAACTTTAACAGGGTAGGCCATAATAGTTCTCTCAGCTGCAAAAAATGCGTCTTATACATGAATAAATACAATATAAAATTTATTGGAAGCTGAAATTTGGTACATTCTTTCCTCCAAGTTTTTTGTTGTTGATAATCATCTGAAGATTATCTTGAAAACCGAAAACCTCAGAGTAATGATTTGTGAAGTTTTCAAGTTGCGTAAATTATATATCACTGTATATCGAGTACTTTTATTTTCTCTTGTTCTTATGTGTGTGCATGTATTCATATATGTATATTTGTGTATATACGCATTTGTGTGTGTGTGTGTTTGAATGTGTTCTTGAACATTCTGATATTTAAATGTCACATAACCTTATCAATTAAAATGTTATCTAGAAGTTTGATAATTGTAGCGTTATAATTATCAACTTAGGCAATGATGTTTACATTTGAAAGATGAATTGTGTTCACACACAAGCATGAATTTCCAATGAATGATCAATGACCATATATGAATGATCATATTTGTGGCATTTATTTTTAGCTTCTCTAGACGAGTGAAAGTAAATTCACACTGAGTAAGTTTGAACTTGGAACTTAGAGGGTCAAAACTAAATGCTGTAATGTAATTTTACTTGGCACTTTATTATTTCACTCATATACAGATATTTGATGATGATCCTTTCTAATATAGGCACAAGGCCTGAAATTTTGGGGGCGGGGCAAGTCGATTACATCGAACCCAGTACTTGACTGGTACTTTATTTTATCAATCCTGAAAGGATGAAGGGTAAAGTTGACCTTGGTTGGATTTGAACACAGAACGTAAAGAGCCAGACGAAATGCTACTAAGCATTTTGTCCAACGTACTGACAATTCTGCCTTAACAAACAAATAAATAAATAAATAATAATAATGGTTCTGATTTAGACACAAGGCCAACATTTTTGAGGTGAGGTATTAGTTGATACCGTCAATCCCAGTTCCTGACTGGTACTATATTTTATCAACCCCATAAGGATGAAAGGCAAAGTTGACCTCGGCATTTGAACTCAGACATAAAGAACCAGAAAAATGCATTTTTCTCTAATGCCCAGATGATTGAACCAATTTCTGAAATAGTCACAAGGCTGCAAATTTTTGTGGGTAGGTTGGGCTGATTAAACCAACCCCTGTACTTATTTGGTACTTTATTTCATCAACCCTGGAGGAATGAGAGGCAAAGTTGATTTCAGCAGGATTTGAACTTAGAATGTAAAGGAACGTAACTCAGTACCAAAAATTTTTAATGAGATTTCTAACATTGGCACAAGGCCATGCATTTTAGAAAAAGGATATCAACTTAATCAATGCCCAATATATTACTAAGGTGGTGAGCTGGCAGAATCGTTTGCACACTGGGCAAAATGCTTTGCGGTATTTTGTCCATTCTTATGTTCTGGGTTCAAATTCCGCCGAGATCGACTTTGCCTTTCATCCTTTTGGGGTCGATGTAATTGACTAGCCCCCACCCCCGAAATTGCTGGCCTTGTGCCAAATTTGAAATCAATATATTACTGATACTTATTTTATCGACTCTGGTAGGATTTGAACTCAGAACATAGATGTAACTTAATACCATCAAGTATTTAAATATTGCACTATTGAGTTGCTTCCCTTCAGGTTTCTGAGTTCAAATGCCACCAAGGTTGACTTAGTCATTCATTTGTTGATAAAAAATAAGTACCAGTCAAATAACAGAACATGATCGAATTAGCTATTCTCTCCATCAAAAGTTGTAGTGTTGCACTTATATGAAGAACCATTATTTGAATTGGCAGAAGTGTTAGAGGGGTTGGCCAAAATACCTCATGTATGTTTTGAGTTCAAATCTTGCTGAGGCCAGTTTTGCTTTTCCTCCTTCTGGGGGGTCAACAAAGTAAAGTATCAGTCAAGTACTGGGGTTCATATAACCGATTGCCCTTCCCCCATTTCCCCAAAACATCTGGCCTTGTGCATATGTAAGAAATCATTATTATTATTATTTTCACTCTTTTGTTACCATATTTCTATTGAAATACACTGCCTTTGTTTCAATTAATTTTGAAAATAATGAAGAATTTAGTAAAATAACATTGTGCTGGTGCTACGTTAAAAGCATCCAGTACACTCTATGGAGTGGCTGGTATTAAGAAGGGCATCCAGGCATAGTAACCATGCCAGAACAGACAATGGAGCTTGGTGCGGCTCCTGGCCTAACCTGCTCTGGTCAAACCATCCAACCCATGCCAGCATGGAAAGCGGGACGTTAAATGATTATGAGGATGATGTCCTAATTAAGCTGGTGTCTGGAACATAAATTAACATGAAATTTTGATGGAAGGTTTTAATGCAGATCATTTCAACCCTTTGATACCACCCCTAGGTCTATATTCAATGTTAATTTATTAAAGTATGAAGTTTTTCGGTGGAATTATGCTTTAAGCATCCCATAACTTTTTTTATTTTTTGGAATTTTCAGAAAACTTTTGCTCTACACACAGCAATACGTACGATTATGAAAAAAACCAAAAAAATAATTTTTTGCATGTGATTTAAGGGCTATTTAGCTGTTATTTTTAGCACATCTCACGACTACTTGATACCCTCTTCGTTTGTTTGTCACTCTGACATTGATGTTTTTCAATATCTTTCTCCCTATAAACACATCTAATGGTCCATTGCAGGGATTTAAGCAAAAAAATTGGACTGTCCATATTTTAAACTGATTTTTAAAACAAAAATTCGAAAAATATTAAAAAAAAATTTTTTTGTTTATAGTCGTATGAATTCCCGTGTGTAGAACATAAATTCACAAAATTTTTCTGAAAATTCCAAAAAATAAAAAAAAGTTATGAGGGGTTATATGGAGTGCTTAAAGCAGAATTCCACCAAAGTTTGTATCATAGATTCAGGGACAGTCTGTGATGGGTTGGTATCAAAAAAGTTAAGCTAGTGTTTAAAACATATCTAAAACTTTTATATAAAATTATCATAGAAGGTTTTAATTTAAATATGAAGACTTTAAAATAAGTTTTGTAGCATAGAAATAGGAGCAATCTCAAGCAGGTTAGAACGAAGAGTTAAGTTGTTTGGTATTGATTTTAGATTTTAATAAATCTTGCTAAATTACTTATAAATAAAGTTATGGCTTTTCAGAAATACCAAATGAAAGCTGAAAATATTGTACTGAAAGTCTTTGATCAAGTTACTGTACAAATTTATATCGATAAAACCAATGTACAACACTTGAAGCTCCACCTTGATCTCGTTGAACCAAAGGTAAGTAGATCAAATCACATTAAATCTTCTTCATCACAAACACACACATATACATATATATATATATATATATATATATATATGTGTGTGTGTGTGTGTGTGTATCATTTAGTTTAACATCCATTTTCCATGCTATGAGGGGTAGGATTTTTACACCCAAATGCACTGCTTGTCACCAACCCTCGGTTTTTTTTCAATTAAAGGAATTCAAAAGCACACGAAATGTCAACAGACTTCACCAGTTACTATGCAACTATAAAGAATGGTGTCACCATTTGTAGGTGAACTGCAAACAGGGCTAACATTGTCTGTACCCATAGCTCAGTGTAACTTAGTAAACAATCACATAATCACACACATACACACACTGTTACTCAAACATGTACACACAAACACACTGGGTTTCTTCCAGTTTCTATCTACCAAGACCCTCACAAGGCATTGATGGGGTCTGGGGCTGTAATAAAAGTCACTTGCTAAAGTGCCATGCAGTGGCACTGAACCCAGAGCCTCGTGAAGGAGAAGTATACTTCTCAAACACACAGCTATGCCTACCCCTATATACATACACACACACACATATACATATGTATGCATGTATAAGCATATTTAATATGTCTGTATGCACTTGGACATGGGAAGGCCTTTCACTGTGAAAATAAGTCTCAGGAGAAAATTCTTCTCATAGACAATATTTGGGAAAACACATCATTGGGCTCTGAATGGCATTATGGGGTTGTAGGATGCATGTGTTTCAACTGAAGACGCACGAAGCATCTGTGAATGAAATATATACGTGTGCACTCCTATTTAGCATGTTCATGTACACTCGGATGTGAGATCTTTTGCTGCAGAATAGTCTCTGCAAAAATTGATCCTGTGTGTGTGTGCTGCTTTTAGCCCCTGGTTATCCCTGTTCAAGTAAAACGATGGTCTGTGGCTATTCAGTCTTTTTATTCGTCCAGTGCTATATTCAACCAATTTGTTCTTTTTTTCTAACATATTAAATTAATGTTAGGAAAATCCATAAATTTATACATCATCACAATTGTCATCATCTTTTAATGTCTATCTTCGATGCTGGCATTAGATTGGGCAGCTTGACAGGATCTGATAGGTTGGAGAACTGTGTTGTGCTCCAATATCTACTTTGATATAGTTTCTACAGCTTGATGCCTTTCATAATGCCAACCACTTTACAGAGTGTACTGGGTGCTTTTTTTCATGGCACTACCACCAGACTGGTGTCATATCCTCAACTGGACTAAAGAGTCCTCACTACCTCACACTTTACAGAGTGTACTGGGTGCTTTTTTTCATGGCACTACCACCAGACTGGTGTCATATCCTCAACTGGACTGAAGGGTCCTCACTACCTCACACTTTACAGGGTGTAGTGAGTGATTTTCTTTCATGGCACCAGTACTAAAGAGGTTGCCATGTATCTAGCAAGACTAGAATCCCCTTTGGCTGAATGATCCTACAATCCTGTGGGAGGCAGCATTATGCCAGGTGATGATGGTTAGAGCATGAAGGAAGGGGCTGAAATAAACTTCTTGCTTTAAGGGAGATACATGGCTGCTTGTATTCTACAAGAGTAGGTGGGAGTGATTGGTATGAAGCTGGAAAGAGAGATATAGAAATAAGTAAAAACAAAACATTTAGAAAACGCTGAAGTTTCACTGGGTCCCACTAGTTAAGTATAAATACTGTCATTCCTCCAGTGATAACAGTTCTTTAAAACCCTGAAAACAACAAATCCATATTACTTATCAGTTCTTTACTTGTGATATTTCAGATTCCTGGTTTCAGTGTTCCTCCTGTGTCTACAGAAAACAACCAAGAAGAGCCACCTCTGAAGAAACATAAAACCATGTAACCCACACACATTGAACTAATCATACTTTTTAAACATTTCATATCTTGGTCATATCATTTGTTGAAATTCTTACTCCTGAAACAGACATATAGGGTGTGACAGAAAAACCTTACATATTTTACTATTTTACACAGTCAATTGGTGTGGCACTAGTTGAACTAGGCAGGTGGTAATAGCATCTTCATGTAGCTCATGCTTTATCAGTTACCATCATGGTCTGGATCCGTGCACACTGTGCATTCATTATTGAAATGCTTATCAAGGATGGTGAATCTGAAGATTTTTTCCTGCACCCTATACCTACATTATCATCATTATTTTGACATGAATTTTTACCATATTTGTCATGGGTTGGACAGTGTATCACATTTTTTGTAGTTCTTCGTCACCACTTTCACCTATGTCTTACTCTTTCACTTTCATTGGTTGGCACTTCTTCACCCAACAGTCACCCTTCAAATGCATCACATGTCTTTACCAGCGCAGTCTCCTCTTTTGCACAATACATTTTGTAAGTGGGATGTCTGCAGCAATATATATATATATATATATATATAAAAAATAGAGGACCAAGAAGGTCACAAGCAGTAATACAATTTACCGTGTAGGCAATAATTATAAACAAGTTAATGAATAGAGGGCTCACGGATGGAGCCTGTATTACTAGAAATAGGAGCCGAAAAACTCCCAGCTTGTTAAGTAAGTCTGATGTTGTATTGACAGGGGACGCAATTATCCCCATCGGACGAAACAGCGAACGTGATGCACCAGATCCAGGATTTCGAGCGATGCCATTCGCTCTCCTCGGTGGTGCTCGGTCACAGCCGCTCGCCCCGATGCAGCAATCGGACCCTGACAATAGATATAGACTTAATCAATAACACAGCCAGTGGTGTTATTAATTTTAAATATTCATATCAAAAGAAAGAGGATTTCCAGATGTTTTATACTTGAGGGGCTATGTTTGTGGTTAGAGCAGAGTTTGGTTGTGAGACAGTGGGAGTGATTAGATAACAAGAGACAGGTATGTTGAGTGGGTATGGGTGGGGTTGGTATGTGACTTGCTGGTTCAAAAGAGCATCAGCTGTAACAGTATTGATGTAATAGGCAAAGAGAGGTCATCATGTGTCTGTGAGCCAAAGATTGTTGTGTCTTGGTAAGTCCCCATCAGTGAGGTGACATGCAAAATTTTAATCAGAACGCCAACGTTTCACTACTATGCAACATTACACACTATATACAAGCATCATATAGTCTACTCTTCATTTAGAGAGAGAGAGAGATAGAATCCCTTTGTAGCAAGCAGAAGTAATAGCTCCTAAACTATTTCCACCCATTCTTACTCTAGCTATTCTTCTTTTGGAACAGCCACCTACTTCCACTATTAATTAGGAACCCTAGATAACTGAAACTACCAACTACATCTATGGAGCCTTCCAAGCAGTTGAAAGAATTTATTTTACAGGTGTTCTTACTGCTAACCACACTTGTATAACATCTTCCACATACAAAGTTTTCCTTCTCTGTCTACAATTCTTCCACTACAATTCTTGTGCACACATAGTTTACTTTGGATACAATATATGGAATTCCTACCTACTTTTCTGCATATCAACTATAGCACTTTCTAGATGGCAATAGAATCCCTTCTTATTTTCTATTAACTAAAACTTTTGTCTCTGCTAAGTTTACTTTGAAGTCTTTTGATTCCAGGCTCAGCTTTGCTTCAATATTTGGTCTTTCTTCTCTAGATCTTCACTACATTAGTTATAAGAACTAGATCATTGACATACAAGAGTTTCCACGGACAGCCAATCTTAAATTTCTCTCTTATGGCTCTGTAAAGCTATAGTAAACAGAAAGGGATGGAGAACCCAGCTGTAAGGGACACACTAAATTCCTTGTGTAGAACTCATTACCAAATCTCACCTTGCTGGCAACATCTCTCTACATGGCTCACACAATTCTCATAACCTATTCATCTGTAGCTAAAGAGCATGGCACATTATCAAGTACTTACTCCAGATTGGCAAATGATAGGTATAGTGGCTTACTCATAGCTAAAAGCTCACTAGGAAAATAGCATCAGTGATACCATGTCCTGGCACAAACCCAACCTTCATTTCATCTAAGCACATTTCCTCTTTTCTACGTACATCTTATTAACAATTATATATTACATATTGCTGTAAATAACATCAGAACTTTAAAAATGATGTACCATTTTTATTTTAATGTATATATATATATATGTATGTATGCTTGTGGTACCTCTATTTTTTTTATAGATGACAGAAAAGTATTTGCATGTTCATGGAAATATAAGAATCTGTAAAATCACTTGGTTTGATTGAAAATGTTTATAAGAGGAGAAAAAGAAAGCTATTAAATAGGCAATGTTTACTTTAGTTTATTGTTTTTTCATTTACTTCCTTCCATTTTTTTGTATTTTATGTTTTTCATTTTCAATTTTATTTTTTTCCATAAACTGGCCATATCAAGCCCAAATAATCTACCTCCTTTATGTGCAAACTAGCCAAATCTGGCTTCTCACACCTGCCCTGCAATGTCATGCATTATCTCATAGCTTTGAGAATTTGAGGATTAATTCAAAACAAATTCAAATTCAAGACTATAAATAAACATTATTTATAAGAATTATACTTGACAGAATCTGAATGCTAAAGGGTCAAAGAATGACTAGTAGTAATCACTGATTACTAGTATCTAAATCAGGGATCAGCAACAGGGGACAACAGCCCACAAGTGGGGGCTACAGAGGTGAGGTGTGGGTTGCAGACCTTTCCTTAAAAACCTTTCAAATTTACTCTACTTGTGGACCATTGAGTAATTGATGAATTTTTAATTTTTTGCATCACAATTTGTTTAATTTTTGCTGTGCCCCAGCATGGTCATACTGACTGAAACAAGTAAAAGAATAAACATTTACCAGAGATAGAAATAGGGGAACACATGAGGACATTTTTATATTTAACCTTTTTATTACCATATTTCTTTTGATATACACTGCCTTTTATTTTGATTAATTTTTATAGAATAACAAATTTAGTAAAATAACATTGTCATTTTTAAGCTGGTGCTTGAAACATAAATTAACATGATATTTTGATGGAAGGTTTTAATTTAAATCAGATTAAAACAGAAACTTTATATCATAGAACCAGGGCCAGTCTCAAATGGGTTGGTATAAAAAGAGTTAAGATATATAATACCACTAAGCCATTGGCAAACGTAAAAGAGTCAAAAGTGGACCATTAACAAAATGAAGCTACTGATCAGTGATCTACACATTCAATAATCTGTGTATGTGTATATATATATATATATATATACATACATACATTCGTGCCGGTGACTGTTATAAACACTCATGCTGGTAACACGTTAAAATCACTTGTGCAGGTGACACATTAAAAACAACCGTGCCGGTGACACATTAATGGCACCCGGTACAATCTCTGGAGTGGTTGGTGTTAGGAAGGGCATCCAGCCATAGAAACCAAGCCAAAACAGATTGGAGTCTGGTGCAGCTCCCCAGCTTGCCAGTCTCCAGTCAAACCGTCTAACCCATACCAGCATGGAAAATGGATGCTAAAAGATGATGATGATGATGATGATGATGATACTCATAAGGAAAAACAAATTATTAGCATTAATGATAATTTCTATCAAGAAACGAAGGGGAGACAACTTTCAAAGCTAAATCTAAACATATTGCTGGAGAGAGTTTGATATTTGGCAAGTACATTTATTAGACCTCTTCAGGGTAAGATAGTCTTCGTTGTACTTACCAGACTTTAGAATCATCATCATTCATTTACCGTCCACTTTTCCATACTTGCATGGGTTAGAGGGAATTTGTTGAAGCAGATTTTCTAAGGCTGGATACTCTTCCTGTTGCCAACCCTCACCAGTTTCCAAGCAAGTTAATATTTCCCCCATGGAAAATGTTAAAGCAGTGAGCTGGCAGAATCGTTAGCATGCCAGGCAAAATGCTTAACGGTATTTTGTCCGGCTTTCTGAGTTCCAATTCCACTGAGGTCGACTTTGCCTTTCATCCTTTTGGGGTCGATAAAATAAGTATCAATTGAGCACTGGGGTCAATGTAATCGACTTACCCAAAATTGCTGGCCTTGTGCCAAAATTTGCAACCAATATTTTCCCATGGCCAGACTTGTTTTCCACAGAAGACTGCAAATGAACAACATCAGTTGTATGACTGTGTTGGTTGTTTGTTTACAACCATCATGTCGAGGCAAGGGTACACAAAAACAACACACACACACACACGTGTATGTGTGTGTGTGTGTATATATATATATATACATATATATATGTGTGTGTGGCTGTGTGGTAAGAAGCTTGCTTCCCAACCCCATGGTTCCGGGTTCAGTCCCACTGCGT
>JAOPUL010000002.1:52712203-52723703 GCA_027564515.1 Octopus rubescens | reverse complement strand
CCACTCACAAGGCTTTGGTCGGCCCGAGGCTATAGTAGAAGACACTTGCTCAAGGTGCCACGCAGTGGGACTGAACCCAGAACAATGGGGTTGGGAAGCAAGCTTCTTACCACACAGCCATGCCTGCGCCTCAGGCATGGCTGTGTGGTAAGAAGAGACATGACCTACTACTTGATACCATTTACAATGGATTCAATAATAGAATCTATGTGGCAATGTCAAATATATATACTGGTATGCATACAAAATTTACCAATATGGCTCTCTATACTCAATGTGACTGGCCACTAAGGAATGAAAAGAATTCAATTTATTCCTTAGTTGATCCCAAAGATATATTTCTACCTTTCCATATCAAACTTGTTAAAACAATAAGTAATGTCAATTTAAGAGAATTTCAAAGGGGTGGGGATGGGGGTGCATATAAATTAAGTCACTGAATTTAAACAAATCCTTAATCAATACACTGGAATTAAAAGCTTTGACAGGCTTCTAAATGTTTATGCATTAAACTTTCTGGAAAATAATGTCTGAGGTGGAGTTGAGAACCCCCTAAGCCGGATTAGATGTCATTAACAACACACTTCCTATATTCTCTGTAAATTTCTTTTGAGAAAATCTAGGTGTGGCAAGTGGTGAGCACAGAGAAAAATTCTATCAAGATATTCATGCAATGGAAACACGATACCAGGGATTTTGGACACTACATCATGATAACCCAGATCAAGTTTATAAAGCAAAACTAAGAACTCTTTCATTAATTCATATTGCCACTAAACTGTTCCCTAAAGATTCTCTTCACTGAACTTGTATTAGTAAAAAAGTAAGAAATCAGAAACAATCCCTTACAAGTGTCTTAGAAAATCAGCTACAGCACTTCACTAAAATCTCAAGATTCCAGATGTTAGGTTTCTGGATAAACTTTCTTATTCCAAACACTTTTGCCCTTTCAACCAGAATGGAATGTTTGTTCATGTTTAACAATGAAGATTGAGTTCTGCTTGCCAGAACATACTTACTGAAGCTATATCATCATCATATATAATGCTGTATTCATTAAATTTCAACTGTTCAAACTTATATCACACAAAATACAAGTTCACTTTTCAAGCCTAAAGTTTGTTTGTAGAGCCAACAGGACGGAAGATGCATTTGTCTTTGAATAGGACACTATTTTATTGTAAGTTTTGTTCCCAGCAACAATTTTCTGAATAATTTAAGGTTGTGAGTAAATGCATGGTTATGCCACCCAGTCAGTCCAAAGGGTTGCCTTTGGTCTTTATCCACCATGAGGACGAAAAGTTAATTTTGGTGATACTAGGCTTTCAACAAATAACAGTTTGAGCACCAAGTTGTTCACCATTTTTTTGGAAATACTCAGAATTTGTAATTTAGTCATTTTATGCTCAAGTGTGAAAGAATACAAGATTGATAAAAGAACTGAAATCAATACCAATGATAATACAACATAATTTAAATGAACGGGGCATGTGGACTCTGCACACTGCAGTAGGGGTGTGTGTGTCAAGGTTTGATTCCTCTGTTTACATGGGAAAATGCACCTGTACATTCTGTATTATATGATAATAAGAGCATCCAGCCATAGAAACAATGCCAAAAATGCATAAGCCACACCACAGGCTACCCATTAAGGAGGGTAGTAAATCTAAAGAATTGACAAGGAGTAGAGGGAGCTCTTTAGTGCTGGAGGCACAATAAAATGCACCAAGTACATTCAGCAAATTGTTTAGTGACAGAAAACCACCAAAACAATGCCAACAATTGAATGTACAAGCAATCTCTGGATGATGTCACAGTAACTCTAAATAAGAATTGATGCAGATTTTGACAACCTGTTCAACCCATGGTAGTATAGAAAGAAATTGACATAAAAATTATAAGTTAGATATCTAAAGATTTTTAGTAAGACAGGGTTTATAGATTAGGACCAGAATCGTAAAAGTAATTTAATGAAGGATATAAAAACAATCTCCCAATGTGGAAGATATTTGGGACATATAGAGTATCAGCAGCTTATTTCTTGATGTATCTAAAGTCTTTGATAATATTAAGAATAGCTATGCTTATTTTAAATGAGATAAAGACAATCTACATGTTTGGTAAAAAAAGTAGAACAGCAGTATATTTGTTGTTTTGTAATCTATTAATAAATGATTAAAGGGTGGTGATGGTAATAAACAAATGTATTATTGTGAATGATTTGAGTTCAATAGGATTAAAGGCAGAGTGTAAGTGCATGTAAAGGTATTGACCTTGGTAGAAGGAAATATTTGATTTTAGCTGCTGGCAAAAGATTGCAATATGCTGTCTCCTCCTTAGAGTAGGCTGAGTTAAGTCATCTCTTCTCAAGCATCTCCAATTCACTTGTCACCCACATAAATAATTCCCTCCTCGCACATTTTTCTTGTAGCCATCAACTTGCCACTGTTCAAGGTGAATCATCAGCTCTGTGAAGGCTGTGGACACAATCCCTCCATAAAAAAAGAGACTGACTGTTAAAAATATTAAGTATAATATATAAGAGCTTCATGGAACAATAGGAAGATATATGGTGAACAAATTCCTTTTGTATAATTTTAAATTACTGCTTAAACTAACAGTCAGTCTCTTTTTTTTATGGGGGGACTATGTCCACAGCCTTCACCGAGTTGATGATTCTCCTTGAACAGTTGCAAGTTGATGGCTACAAGAAAAATGTGCAGGGAGGGAATTATATATGTCCTACCAAATAAGTAGTTTTGATGTAGAATTAATCATACATATCAAAAAGAAATTATTCATACTTTGTTAAATGAAGGTGAGACTTCCTTTCAGAAACTGAGAAACTCAAAGTAGTGACAGAAGGAAAAGTATCTTTTATTCTTGTTCTGTAAATGCCAATGCAAGTATATGTTTGTGAATGTATGAGGTGGCATCAAAGAAGTCTTGGACTAGTTCTGTAGCGCGCCAACAGATGGCAGCACATGGTTGTGTGCGCAGTGACCTTCATGAAGCAGTGTGCCTAGTGACATCGCTGTTTACTTCACACGTTGTGAAATTTGTGATCACATGTATGCTGCAGACTGTGATTTTGTCATGGACAGGAAAGACCATTGCGTCGAAGTCTGTCAGCATGCTGCTGATGGGTCCTCCTTCATGTCGAGGATCATCACTGGTGACAAGAGTTGGGTCTACGGGTGTGACTCTGAGATGAAGCAGCAGTCATCACAAGGAGGCACAACAGCTACAGCTCAATCAAAGAACATGCTCATCGTTTTTTTTTGACATCTGCATTGTGCATCGAGAATTTGTCCCCCAGGGCGAGACCGCTGAGAGTGCTACTGCAATGTTTGAGGGAGGACATTCGGTGAAAGCGACCAGATCTGTGGAGCGCGAAGAATTAGATTCTTCACGACAATGCACCCTGTTACCGAGCTCTCCTCACTCGTGAGTTTCTCACCAGATTTAATATTTGCGAACTTCCATCTCTTCCCCAAGATGAAAATGCAGCTCAAAGGTCACTGTTTTAACACCATATTCTCGAGACCCAGAGCAAATCACAGAAGGTCCTTTACTCGCTTACAGAAAATGATTCCAAAAGTGGCGCAGGTGACTATTTCGGAGATGATGTTAAAACTTAGGTAAATAAGTTATTTTTTTTATTAAACATAAACTAGTCCAGGAACTTTTTGATACCAACTCGTATAAGCTGGTATGCCATGCATGCAGACTTATCTAAATTCATAAATTTAACTGTATATAATTTCTGTCATTGCAAACTGCTACTGGATTCCTCAGACTGTTTTCTTCTCTTGATTATACACACAGACAATAAGGAAGACACTGTGGTAGAATAATGTGGTATTAGAAACTGTGACTCTCTTTCTCTCTCCAATGATTATCAGTACAAACCAGATCTACAGGAAACTTTCATGTCATTAGTGGTCCCTCTTCCTTGAGAACTTTGACAGAAGCCATGCTGTGGCTTGTCTCTTATTTATTGGATTGGTAGCTTCCTGTCAGACTGCACCATTTGCAATATGAACCAATCCCTTCTGATTCATATTCCATCAACTCTGGTGTATCTCAAGGTTCAATAATACCCTGATTTAACAACCTCCCCATTATTCTTTAAAAATACACCATCCTACATTTCACTTCTTAAAGCAAATCTGCACTACCTCCATAGTGAGAGAAACTTTGACATAAATCCCTGCCACACCTACCAAATTAGCCATCTACATACCCTCTCTACTCTAGCCCACTCAGCATGAAACACTTTTTCCAATCCTTTCTACAGAATTGTAAACCCTCTGCAATCTCCTTTAACCCTTTAGCATTCAAACCGGGCAAAATATTCAACCTGTTTTATGTTGAAACTGGCCAAATCCAGCCTCTCTCCTCAAGCCTACAATGTCCATTCTAAATCTAAACAATCACATCATTGAAATCAGATTAGGGAAGTAAATAGTTAGTGTGGCTCTCCCTTTCTTAGCTATTGCAATGCCTTTTCTATACAAAAATAAATCGTAGTAAATATACTATGATCAAATACCTATATAATGGAGTTTCATGAAAAAATAAATGAAAAAAACACAACACCAAATGTAAATATTAGGAATATTTAACAGCATTAAAAATGTTAGAAGCTCTACATCTTTGTTTTATGCAACAATTCCTCAATTAAGCCCCTCCAGAGAAATATGGTGTAAATTCACAATAATGTTGCTAATGTAGTGTAAACAACAGCATTTAATGAATGTTACATTTCATTGCAATAGTTATGCAACAATATGGAGATCATTCATATATTTAGTCAGTAATACATCTAGTACCAGATGTCACTTGGTAATTAAGAAATAATTTGGAACTAGAACAAAGATTATATAATGAGAGTGAAACCATTGGCTGTCTACTACACCAGTAATATCAATAAAGTTAAAAGTGGGATAATGGAAGGATTCTTGAGTATGTCTATGCGCAAAGCAACTGAACATTTACTGATTAACATAGCTAACATTAGAATTAAAAACAAAAGACTAAATTAATTCCTTGTTTCATATCTACAGATAGTGTACTATTCATTGTAATACCCCTAAATCTTACATGCTTAATTTAACCACCATTTCATCAAGCATCAACATACACCAATCCTATTATATTTATAATATTTTAATACAGTAACTTTCCTTTTTTGCTTTCACTAACAGAAATATTTGTAATTACTACCCCCCCCCAAAACAACATAATCAATGACTTTATAGTTGTAACAACTCATGTATGATTATATAATGCCACAGCCTAACCTCCTATCTTCATTGGATAGCAGGTTGTGAAACATGTAGACAATTCTTACCTGGGGAGTGTGATCAGTAGTGATAGAAATACAGAAAGTGGTGCGAACTGTAGAAATGGTGAAAACATGCACCAAATCTGCAATAAAGTTCTAGGTCTAGAGTATGGCAAGGGAAGGGGAACACATTCCACCAACAATGTCTATGAAAAAGCCTCAAAATCACTTGGTGAAATAGAATCACAAATGAGGAAATCCTTCTGCAAAACATCAATGCAATTGTATCAGTTTCACCAGGCAAAGAATGCAATGATGTGAAATCTGATGGAAACAAAAGGGGCTGGTCCAAGAACATTTGGTGCAGGTCATTCAAGAAAGACCTTAAATGCAAGAGGATCTGCAAGACAGGAGCAGAAAAAATTGTAACAAACTGACGACACTGGTGGAAGCTTGTTGCCTTGTACTTCTCACAGTGCAAGAGGACCTCAGTCTAGGTTATAAACATTACATAGTAAATATCTTGATAAAGGTAAAAGAAAAATTCTTTTTAGAAAACCTAGCTTATTAATATGATAAATCAAATTATTTGTATAGTTAATTTGATATAAATGTTAATAATGAACATGTGCACAGGATTGTACCAAAGGCATAATGCTGTAAATATTTGAACTAACTTTTTGGTTAGTAGCATATCTTAGACACAGTTATTGTACAAATAGACATCACAAAGCCAAAGACCAACATATTATGAAAGTCATAAGATTCAGTGTGTAATTTAACTTTATAAAATCTACTACCATTGTGATACAGACATCACATAAATATTATAGATGCAAATGTGACTGTGTGGTCGAGGAGTTTGTTTTACGACCACATAGTTTCAGGTTCATTCCCACTGTGCCGTACCTTGGGTAAGGGTCTTCAGCTATGACCAATTTCTTGTGAGTAGAACTGGTAGATGGAAACTGTATGGAAGTGCATTGTATATAGAAATATGTGTATGGCTGACTGTGTCCCAATCTGAATGTTTACATTCTGTGATATCTTTGCATGAAATTGCCCAAGCAAAAGCAATGATGTTTATGTTGACAACTTCTTGCTTTACAAATCTCCCCAAAGATCTGTGCTTTCGAAGACAAGTGGAATAAAAATCCCTCACTTAAAGCATCCAGCTATAAAATAATACCTTGATAACAAGCTTCCATCCATCCTATGCTTGCAAGGGAAAATCAGACACAAAAAAAAAATTTCTTTTTTTTATCTCATCTATAATCTAGTATGGAAAATAAATGATGATGATATATTCACCATGTTCTTGCATGAATTTTTAAATGATTATTTTGTAATTATTCAAATTTAGATAATGTGCAGTATTTTACAGCTGAATGCTTTTTGTGAAATGGAAGTGGTACCTATTTTCCTATCCTGTAGCTTAAACCAAAATTTTATGAGCTTGGAGATAAAATCCAGTTGATCACCACTCCTTTCCAAAGGAAAATACTTTTATGCAGTAGCTCAACCTGCTAGTAATAGCAACCAAATCTTCCTCAAATTAAACCAGTTTTTTTTAAAAAGATCGTGTTAGACAAAGCAGTCTCATATCACCTCCATTTGAACTAGAACTAAACAACTATTTAATGATAACAGCCAAACCTCCCTCAAATTACACCATACTGTTTCTAAAACAAATGTATAACATGTTGAAATAAACGATGGGATGTCCATAACTGGAATGCCTTTGATCATTGCAGACCTGGTGCTGAATAACAATAGCAATCAATCTTAAACTATTTTATTATGTAAAATGCTTTCATAATTGAGTACCACTCTTTGTTTTCTGAAAATCTCATTAAATTTCTTGCAGAAAGTGTGCAGAATGGATTGCAAGTTAAATTCACCAATTCAATAGACATATGAAACCAATGGATGCAAACGACAATATACAAAATTAAAATAAGCCATTGATTTCAAACATGACAATTTTAAATTTAGAAAATTAATCTCATTCATTGAGAAACAATAACAGTTAAAAGAAAAAAAGTTTTGTAACCTTATTCTCAGATATGTAGGATAAGTACTAAATTTATTTCAGTGTGACAAAGATTACCCATAAGTTCTAGCTATTACTGTTGGGACTATTCAATTAACACAACACTGATAATTTCAATGACTGTCAATTGGACCAGTGATAACTACTTATCTACTTCTAATAAGGCACAAAACTAAAAACAAATAAAGGCTAGACAACCAATGATTAACTTGTAGTTCACACAAGACACTTTGCTAACTCCTTATACTATAGAGTGGTGTATAAGTCACCACTTCGTGCAGCAATATTCAAAATTCACTTATTAATCCTTCAGCTTTTAAACTGACCATATCTGGCCTCTCACGCCTACCTTAGTCATTCTAAAAATAACAATCACATCATCGAAAGCTTGAAGCCATAAGATAATGTATGATTAATTCAAAACAATGTGAATAAATAAGTATTACATTTGACAGAGTAATCTGAATGCTGGAAGGTTAATTTGTAGTATTAAGTTTACATTCTGTGAGAAAAGTTGCCTGAAACAGACTGGTATTTCATCTACTGGAAGCCACATAAATTGGTATTCAGCATCAACCTAGTTGGAAATAAAGGGCAAGTATCATAAAACTATTGGTAGTTGTTTTTGTATATCTAATATTTTAGTCAAATAAATTCTTGTATAAAATAATAAAGCACAGAAACCTCCTTAATATCAATACTGGTTCTTGCAGTCAATTGGTTAAGTCTAGATATTTTACCAACCACAGAGAGACAAAAGCTTAAGTCAACCTAGATGGGCTTCAAGAGAACTGGAGGCATGAAATTAGCTTTCAATAAGTACTGCTAATGTGGGCTGTAGCTAAGTTGGTTAACAGAACAATCAAACCTGTATAATGTTCCTCAGAGGTTTCTGTGGTTTATTATATTCTATATAAGAATTTATTTGGCTAAGATAGCAGATATATGTAAAAGATACAATGGCTCTATGGTTACTTGTCTCTTCATGCTCAACAAGGATGGTGGCTTAGCATCAATTTCTATGACATTTAGTAGGCAGATAAAATACCAATCTGTTTCTCAGACTAAATCAATTAATGCATTGCTTCAGAGTGTCACTGTACCATCCTGTGTCACTGGGAACTAGCTAGTGAAAATTTAATTTCTTGCACGAACAGCTCAATTTGCCACTGGTTGTCTAGTACTTGATCATATCTGGAACCTGGTACAGCTCTCCGACCAAACTGTCCATCCCATGCTAGCATGGGAAATGGACATTAAAGGATGATGATGATAAAAAAAAAAAAACTCTTTTGCACTGTAATATCTAGAATAAGTTCTGGCTTAAAAAGCAAATTAAATCTCAGGTTGTCAATAATGTACTGTAGCTTGCTTTTATTTACTGCAGCAGGATGTACCCTCATTCAGTGCCAATTATATAATTTTGTTGATATCAAAGTGCCTCACTGGGTATCTGAAAGGGTGCTCTCATAGGGCATAGCAAGACTTGTGCAATGTATGCGAATATATTACATGAGGAGCGATGGGCATACAGTCATTAGTTATAGAGGATGTCCCACAAAAAAGCAGGTACTGATACACATGGGAGTTGCTCTATGCTGATAAACCGTTTGCACAAGAGAATTTTGAATCATTCAAACACTATAATCCTGTGTAGCAAATATGACATTGAATAACAGTAGTTGGTCAAATGGTTAAGTGATATAGATAGAATTTGTAGTAAATCTATGTCTCTCTACAAACAAAAAGAATACTCAGTCATCGAAACTAAATTAGAGACCTAATTCCACATCCAAAGTTAGTAGAGTTGTGTAGTCTTGTTGAATTTTCTGACATCACCATCATTATTCCAGGCTGGCATGAATTTGATAGGATCTTAAGTGCCTAAAGACTGCAGTGCTCCAGTGTTTGTTTGGCATAGTATCTGTGGCTGGTTGTCCTTCCTAATGTCAACTACTTTACAGTGAGTACTGGGTGCCATGCATTTTGAAAGACTATAACCCCTGAGTAGAGCGGGGGAACTTTATGCTCAGAGGATAAGGAGTTGAAAGCAGTAAAGTAAAAAGTTTATGTTAAAAATATTATTTGTACTTCTTATTCCAACCAATGGGATATATTCTAATTAGTCAGAATAAGTAGTTCAAAGGACATTTACAATGTTTGCATTCATAGTATGGTGTGCTTTTGGTAGTGAGCTAGACCTTTATACACGTATGATTTAAATTGCTTTCTCCATTACAAAAGACACAAAGAAGATGCCTTTGAAGAGTTCACTAATTGATTGTCAGGCAAGTTAGTTCAAGCATCATTTTCTTATTGCTTAGTAGGTCATTCATCATTGAGCAAATCTATGAGTAAAGACACCCCAGCTGCAACCATCCAATTCTTTTCTGGTAGAGGATTCCAGGGTTACATTATATAATATGGCCCCTTTCACTGAGATGGCAAGGTGTGATTTGAGGGAAATTTGGTTGCTATTTCTCATAGATCAAGCAATCACATTGCTTAGATGCAGGTCAACCCTGTTTGAGAAAACATGATCAAAGGGATCCCAGTTGTGGTTAGACCTTTTAAAGATTTGTATGACTTCATTTCTTGATGTATTTTCTTTATTTAAAGTAATAAGGTGTGACGAAGGAGTGTTAGCTGCTATTTCTATCAGGTAAAGCAACTACATAAAAGCTTCTTTGTATGGTGATGAAGTTTAGGCAGCCTAAAAATTCAGCTTCCAAGTCATGAAGCATGTTAATATTAAAATTTAAACTGACACACAAGCGAAAATCTGAGATCTTCATGACATCAGGCTTCTTATAGAACTTCCTTGCATCCTCAACTCCTGATGGAATTATCAGCACGCCATTCACAACATATGGCATTTCAAACCTGGTGGAACCAATCCCTCTCCAGGTTTGAACTCAGTTGATTTCTTCCAGAGAGAATGAGAACTGATCCCAATAAGATGAAAGACAAAGTTGACCCCAGTGGGATTTGAACCTGGTGAGCAGGGATGGTATCCTGTACAAGGATGCAGCAAGGTATCCTGTACAACACTCTGACTGTTGATGTTGCCACCCACATATATATATATATAACTGCAATAATTTTAAGAAAAAAAAAAAAAGTGAATTCAATTTCAAGGTTATGATCTCTGGTTCATATTTAAATGCTCTTACATAGCTGTTTAAAACAGGAAAATAAATGTAGCTTCTATTGTATGACAAAATTAGCACAAAAAATTAATCAATCGTCTTAGCTTAATAATTTAGTATTAGTTGTTAACCATTCAATGGAGGAGGAGGAGGAGAGGAAAATATCTTACAATTATCCATATTTAACTTTTTTGATAACTTAGATTAAAATTTCATATTTATCTCCATTCAACACTTTAAATAAATAATGACCAAATTCATATTTTTCAAAATGAATGAAACAAAAGTAGTGTATTTCAACAGAGATATGGTAACATCAAACATCCGTTTTCCATGCCGGCATGGGTTGGATGGCTTGACAAGAACTGGTATGGCCAGGTTCCATTAGTCTGATTTGGCTTGGTTTCTACAGCTGGATGCCCTTCCTAACACCAACCACTTTACAGAGTGTACTGGGTGTTTTTTTACATGGCACCTTGGTTTTTAGGATCTCAGAAGCATTAAATAGAATGTTTCTTTTTTTTCTATTTTGATCTGTAGATCTAAATTTTATTTAGTCATTCTAAAGCATTTCTAATTTAAAGGTTGGAATTAAATTAGTGCAAACCTTCTGGTAAATTATAACTCATTTTGCTTGCATAGTCACAGCAATCATGGTCAAGGAACAACCTGCCAGTATAATCAGCAAGGAAGCTGTTGAAATGGTATTTCCTGAGGTGTTAGTGATGAGATCAAATGGATACTGGTTTCCAAAGATCATATTTCACTCAATATTGGATTTTATTATATATATATATATATATATAATTGACTAAATCCTTTGAAGACACTGCTTCAGCATGGTTGCAATCCAATGACAGAAACCAGTAACAGAATTTGGTTACACTCTTTGATATAAAGATTTGTGGTAAGAAGCTTGCTTCCCAACCCCATGGTTCCGGGTTCAGACCCACTGCGTGGCACCTTGGGCAAGTGTCTTCTACTATAGCCTCGGGCCGACCAAAGCCT
>JAOPUL010000002.1:52692519-52712103 GCA_027564515.1 Octopus rubescens | reverse complement strand
ACCAGGCTCCTGTGGTTTTGTTTTGGCAGGATTTTACAGCTGGATGCCCTTCCTAACACCAATCACATCACAGTGTGGACTGGGTGTTTTATCTTTTATTTGTTTCAGTCATTAGACTGCGGCCATGCTGGGGCACTGCCTTGAAGAATTTTAGTCAAGCGAATCGATTCCAGTACTTATTTTTAAAGCCTGATACTTATTCTATTGGTCTATTTTGCCAAACTGCTAAGTTACAAGGACATAAATGCACTGACACCAGTTGTCAAGCGTTGGTGAGGAACAAACACAGACACAAAGACACACACACACACACACACACACATATATATATATACAATGGATTTCTTTCAGTTTCCGTCAACAAATCCACACACTAAGATTTGGTTGGCTCAGGGTTATAGTAGAAGACACTTACCCAAAGTGCCACACAGTGGGACTGAACCCATAACCATATGGTTGGGAAGCAAGCTTCTTACCACACAGCCACGCCCATGCCTGTGATTCCCCCATCTCACAGAACTGTTTTCCTTATCTTTTCATTCTTATAAATATACACCTCCTTTAACTTTTACTTGTTTCAGTCATTAGACTATGGCCATGCTGGGGCACCACCTTGAAGAATTTTAGTTGAAAGCAGTTCAAAGGGATGAATGAATCACATTTTTTCTATACATAGTTTAACTGGAAGAAATTTACAAATTTTATGTCTAGAAATGTGACATAAGTAAATGAATCCAAAGACCCAATCTTCAACAATGTGATTGGATTAACAACAACAACAAAAAATGTAAAAAAACCCCATAAAAATTGGGGCTAAGGTATATTTATTTTGTAGTGTATGGTAAATCACGGCTGGTTAATGCAGAAACTGTATTCTGTGTATGTAAGGATAATTATTGATTAAATATTGAATTAGTAGGCTGAGATTTGCTTTCATGTTCTCCGGGTTTGTCAATAAAAGAGGAAAAAAACCCAAAAACATTCTCTTTGGTTTTAATTTACCTGAGTTGTTTAGGAGAGATCTGTTGATGTCTGCCTCCTGCAGGATTTCTTCAGTGATCATTGCCTGGCAATGTAATGTTACTATGAGATTTTAATAATAATCATATTTTAGATAATGTTTGTTAGCTTTGTTGCAGTTACATTCTTTGTGTTCTATTCAAGTGCATGTACATGCATATACATGCATGTGCATGCATGTGCATCAAATCAGGTTTACAATTCACTTATTAACAGGAGTCTGGAGAGACATTAAAATGTATAAAAGATCCCTCATAAAATGAACATATACACCAGAATATATACACCAGAGGCGCAGGTGTGGCTGTGTGGTAAGAAGCTTGCTTCCCAACCCCATGGTTCCGAGTTCAGTCCCACTGCGTGGCTCCTTGGGCAAGTGTCTTCTACTATAGCCTCGGGCCAACCAAAGCCATGAGAGTGGATTTGGTAGACGGTAACTGAAAGAAGCCCGTCGTATATATATATATACATATATATATATATATATATATATGTATGTATGTGCCGGTGATACACTCTCTGGAGTGGTTGGCGTTAGGAAGGGCACCCAGCTGTAGAAACCAAGCCAAAAATAGACTGGAGTTTGGTGCAGCTCCCCAGCATGGAAAACAGACGTTAAATGATGAATACAGCTAGGAACTAGTAGTGTTTGGGATTCAAGTCGAAATGTGTTATCCATTTACATATGGTCATAGCCTTTAGGCTGAAACACATAAATGAATTACACACACACTCCTCTGTGAAAACATGTCCGACTATGGAGAAATATAGCCTTGCTTGGTAATAACTTAAGGTTGGTGACAGGATATAGAAAATTTACTTTAAACAAATTGTCTGACTTATGTAAGCATGGCCATAAAACGACATACTAGAAGAATGGTGGAATCCAGATGCCATCAAGGAAGAGTACTAACTACCAATTTAGAGTACCATCCAGTAAGTGGCTTGGCCCAATACATAAGATGTTGGTAGCACTCCAATACTAATACTGTGTACTTAGGCAGAATAGGTAGTAAGATACTTGATAAAGAACCTGGAACTGCAGTCGGAAGGCTGTGAACTGAAATGTTTGTACTGCTCTGATAACTCATTAGATACAATAGCTAGTCTCTGTTAATGCAGGATGTTGATAACAAGTGTCTTTATTAAATAAGCATTGGAAATTGCATGTGAAAGATTGGTTGGGATGTGTAATATTAGCATTCACTCATACTAATGGCTGTATGTGTAGTTCCATGCTACATCTTCCTTGCATAGGATGCCAGTCAAATCTTAAGCAAAATTCATAGATGAACCAAAACAATGTAGTATTGTGCAGTCAGATTAGGTAAGAATCCAACAGAAGCAGATGTACAACTACAGACATGAATGGATGACACCTGTTGGTGAAAATTCACTGTGGGCTGATATTAGCACCCATGGAGAAGTAGTGAGATTTGCTTTCAGGATATATTTAAGCTTACACACAAGATGACAGGACCAAGTCAAGTGTCAACACACCACACTGTAGATCCATATTTCACAAACTCAGTCTCTAGCAATAATGGTTCATGGCCACTAAATTTGGTTCTAATCTCCCAGAAAACTGCATTTACACCATGATGTTTCTTGCTTTTGTTCCAGGCTGTAACTCAAGTTTATAATTTCCCATAAACAAATTAGCTTATATTTATCTATGCATTGGAAAGTGGCATCCTATCACCAGATGCTCCAAGGAAAGAGAAACGCATTTTATTTCTTCCAAAGTGAACGGTACTGCCTAAGTTGGAACAAAATTTGGGCTATGAAACTAATTATATGTTCAATCTGAGGAGAGAGTGGGGTTGAAATACACAAAGTAATTACAAACTGCTACTTCTTCCTGTGTGCCAACTTAATTGCACATACAGCTACTATGATAGCTCTATTATTTCAGGCAGTCAAACTATGAAGTGTCCTGAGGTGCTGTGGCTTTTACAGTATAAAATGAATGAAGCCTGTTCCTGAGGGTCAGATTGACTAAAGCATGTAGAATTAAGCACAATGTCCATACGAAATGGTCTTTATGGTTTCAGTCAGGTTGAAGAAGCCAAGTCTAGGATCTCTGTAGGTTGAGATGGTGCAGACTGATATGGTTTGATCATCAATATGAACATCTACAAATCCAGGACGAGTAGTATGTGGTGGGTGAAGAGTTTCCAGAAGGGACTGGGGATCATTTCTAGTGCACAGAGACACATGTCAGGTGGAGGTAGTATACAGCTAGCTTATTTTGAGGAGATGCCAATGCAGAAGTGTGCTTGTTGGGCACAGGTTGATCGTGTTGGCAAGCCCTAACCAGTTTAATACATGCAAACAAGAATATGTTTTGTGGGTTTCCCATGTGTCAGCAGTTGTGGGGCTGAAGAGGAAAGCAAGTTTTTAGGATGCAGTATTTACTATGTTATGAATGTGAAGGTTTTGTGTATTGTCTGTGAAGTACAACAGATTCCTGAATGTGTGCATCTACTGGCTTTGGGTTATTGATCCATAAATAATCATATCCCCATTGAAGATTGGTTCTGAGGTCCCTGTTCATGGAGGCAGCACAGTCTGCTTTTGAGATGTCTTATGTTTACATGTGGATGATGACTGTGTGAAGAAGGTGAAAGAATGAGGAGTGATATCATCTGCACTGCAGAAAGTCATGTTAGTGGTTTATTCATATACAGGAGGAAGTGAGAGTAGATCCGAGGGAGCCACATTTATCTATGCAGCCATTTGACAGGATGTTTCTGACCCAAGAGATGAAACAGATAAGCAAACAATTTAACCAAATTTTTGTCAGATGCTGTTAAAAACTTTACCAATGTCAAGCTCAACAACATCGTTTTCACCAAATTTCTGAAGGACAAGGAGCAGATCCCTATAAGTCCTAGCCCTATGGAAGCTGTAGTTGAGATTACCAAAGAGGAAGGACTTAAGTATTCAAAGCATTACTTTTGAAATCTTGGAAATAGGGTAATGTTAGCAGAGTTAGAAAGCAAGCTGTAGAAATATTTGCTCAGCCCCAGTTCAATCCTGCCTATACTGCATTTTTTCTCTGTGGATGGAAAGGTGAAGAGTTTGGCAAGAATAAGAAATGCACTGTTTGAGGGTAATAGAAAACATTATCAGGCGCAATGGTGATGTTTGTGTAGTGACTGGAAGTGTAGTGCTGGAGAAACTGGAGGAATGAAGCCAAATGTGTGCAATGTAGAGTTGGATGCAAATTGAGCAGCAAACATGTAAGTTTCTTCAAAGAGAGTACTGTCCAGAGATGTTGACAGTATTCTAAGACTGTATGGGGAAACACATCTATATTTGAATCATCTAGAGCACATGAAAGAACAGGTCGAAGAGGCTGGCTTTGTTCACTTGTAACCATCCAACAGAACTTACTAATCATTATTTATTAGCATGAAAAGCCAGGAAACTTTTTTTTATTCCCCTCTTATGACAGCTAAGATTATCTACTTTGCAATTGGTACCTTAACAAAGGCTCTTGTAATAAATGTGTGTGTACATATATACACACACTGACTTAGATGGGTTAAAAGAGATGCAATGACTAGATTGGTCAGAGAGGTAAGAGGAAATGTCATATTCGCAGTCCCTCTACTGGACTGAGACATCAAACTAGTCATTCAGCAGCACTTCTTTTTTCTAGGGTGCAGCTGTTATTTTACAGACCTGAGGATTTTAACGCAATAACTACTTAACACGAAAGTTATAAAATTTACAGCTAATGCACAAATCATGTATTCTATGAGTAAGTTAGATGCAAAATATATACCACACACATAAATTACAGATAAGAGTTTATATATTTTATGCATTTATACCATATATTTTGTTCCAGGTTCAATCCTACTGCCTGGCATCATGAGCAAATGTCCTTTAGTATAGCTATGGGCCAACAAATGCATTGTGAGCGAAATGGTTGAAACAGTAAAAAGCCAGTTTTATATATATATATGTGTGAGTTGTCTTCTACTTGCCTTTGACATTTGCATGCTGTTTGAAAATAAAATCACTGCTCATACCAGGAGTCTCATTTGTTTACATTAAGAAAACATGCCCAATCACTGAGCTGTTTGTTGTTCAAAGGACAAAAAGTATTACCTTTCTTGGAAACAGCTGAGTTGGCTACAGAAAGAGCATCTAGTCACAGAAAAAAGTCTCAAAAAGTTTCATGACCTATATATATGTGCATGTGTTACTGTTGCCTTGCCACAGCATTGTGTCAGGTCATACATGCAGTGTACTCCTGTGAAAACAGGTAAGGGCACCCAAACATAAAAAAAAATCCACATCAGCAAATTCTGTCCAATCCATGCAAGTGTGGAAAAGCGGATGCTAAAATGAGGATTATGGTATATATAATATATGTATTTATTACATATACACTGTGGCTGTGTGGTTGGGTTCCAGTCCCACTGCACAACACCTCAGGTGAATGGATGATAAATGGAAACTGAAAAAGCCCATTGTGTGTGTGTGTGTGTGTACATACATGTCTGTCGCCGCTTGTTTTGACACCATGCTATGGTTGTAAATGAGCATCACTGCCATTCATTTCCAATCTTCCATGAAAAGCATGTCTGGCCATGAGGAAAAATTACTCTGCTTGGAAACAACTGAAGGTTGATAACAGGAAGGCTATTGGCTGTAAGGAATTTACCTCAACATATTGTCTGAACCAGGCAAGCGACGCTAAAATTATGTGTATCATCATCATCCTTTAACGTCTGTTTTTCCATGCAGGCATGGGTATGTAAATATATATAACAAATATAATATACATATCATCATTACCACCATTGTTTTACATCTACTTATAATATATACAATAAGCATAGGCACAGCTGCATTGTTTTACAACAACAATTTTGGACTTGAACCCACTGCCTCGCTCCTTGTATGTGAATACCGTGCACAAAAACTGCATGGAAGTCATACATGTATGTGCATACTTGTTTGCTTCTATGAGCTTTCGCATCCACACTGCAATATATATCTCCTTCACACCGGCTTATTAATTCTAATTTACAAGACTGCTTCATCTAAAGATTTTCTACAAGCTGTTTTGTTTACAATAGTTCTGTCTTCTGAGATCATAATAAATTTTGGTGCCTGCCTTTGTTGTGAAGTATAGGATTCCATACAATTGTTCCAAAAATTATGACAGTCAGTTCACTACAGAAATTGATTTGTATGATCAGCAGGAAGCCTTAGCAAGAAATAAAATCTCAAGTGTTTTTAGTACTTCAAGGCTTCCATAACAGCCAATTTTAACAGTTAAATCCCTCAAAGAACACCAAGATGAGTCTGCTGCTGTATACTCTAAAGTTTGTAACCAGTAGTTTTGAGCAAACCTGATACATTGCAGGTTCGCCTCTTGTAGTAGTGATCTAAGCTGGTGAAATACAAGATCTTTTCAATGCAGGAATGTATTTAGCAGTATGAATCTTCTTGCAACCCAGTGATACTAAATCCAAGGTAGTTTTTTTTTCTTTTTAATCATTTCTGGCTAACATATTGGCTCAGATCCATCAAGTTTTGTTGAGCTGGGATCAAGAATAAAACTTGAACGTTTCCTTTGCAGCTAACAGTTTTGTTCTTTCTTTGATTTGTAAACTTTGCAATATTGAAATATATAACGATCCAAAATAATAATAAATATTCATCTGCATTAAATTAAGATTCCTGAAACTTGCAGAAACAGTCAACGGCACCACAATTGTCATATTTTTTCTAATTCGTTGGTCTCAAACCTTTCTCACAAGATGATTTTTTTGTCAATCTCTCTGCTGTTTGTATTCACCAGAGGAATATTTTCAATTAGAAAAATCAATCTGTATGATTGAGAAATAAAAATTATTTCATTTTAAATGTTGGAATTGTGAAGTATTTCAGGGGATATAACTCCAAACAGTTCAACAGTATTCATCAATGCGCGCCTAGCTCTGACTTCAGGAGAAGGGAAACAGGAAATGTGAATTTCATGCCTATTTTTTAAAGAGACCATTAGTAATGGGAGCAAAATGCAACTGTTACAAATGGGAATCCAGATTTAGTTTGCCAAGAGTTTACCCCAACAGTACTTGCTAATAATTAATTATTAGCATGAAAAGTCAGAAAACGTTTTTTCTTCCCCTTTTACGACAGCTAAGATTATCTACTTTGCAACTGGTACCTTAATAAAGGCTCTTGTAATAAATGTGTGCGTACATATATTATATATACATACATACATACAAATACAACACATTGAAACTTCAAATCAGCTTTACCACAACCCATATTATCCATTCCTTGTGGCTCTCTTCCTCCATTGTATACATTTAAAATAAAATGTTTTTTTCTTTTTGTACTGGTGTACTTTTTAAGATACTTATGGTGTACAGTCATTAAGAGAAACCATAACAAATAGAAAAAGGAAATTGCATAGTCCGACTTGAAAATGAGAAATTTTCTGGTAAGACTTAAATGAAATTGAAGTATTACAGGAAAAGTCTTCTCATTTAAACTACAATAAAAAATTGTGGAATGAAATCGTCACCACATGAAACCAAAAATACAATGAAACTGAGACAAAAATATTGAAGCTTGTATTTACAAATTTCCAAAATATATCTTTGTAACCAGCTCTCTTGGTTTATGTCCCTAGTTGATTCCTTTTCCATCTCAGTTAAGATATACTTCACTATTTTTTTCCTGGAGTTACCTCTAATGCAGCTACATTTTTTCACCATCTCATAGTAGACTTACATTGTTATTACCAATGAAAGTCCATATTACTTTTTTTTGTTTGAACCAATATTTTTACTCTTTAAAAATTGGATATTTACCATATAGCTTTCAAACTTTTGTTAGTCGGTCGTGTTTTAGTTAAAGACTATTTTACTTAAATTGATCACTCAGAGACAATGAGAGGGAGAGGGGGAAAAAAAAAACATTTATGCACACACAACATTCACCAGCATGAGGAAAATACAGTCACAATCAAATGCAATAAACTACAAACCACAAAATCTCTCTGTACAAGACAGACCAATATAGGTCAGAGACATATCAAGGTATGATTAACAATCACATTCCAAAATATACTGGCACTGATAACACAATTACACCACTACAGCACCACCCTAAAATAATTCTTTTCCACATGCACAGTGTTCAACTTGTTGGTTCAACTGCAATCATCATAAAAATAAAAATGAACAGCGCATATCTAAATTGCAACCGTGCAGTATGGTTTTAGACAAAACGAAACAACTTATTTGATACATCAGAACATGTTTGTTTGGCTGGCATCAGGAGCCTACTCACACAGCTGAAGAGGATTTATCAATAAATTGCACGAATCCTAAGAGCTAGATCAATGATCTGCATTAAATCTTACCAAGACAGCTACTTTGAAACAAGAGTAAGCAATTGAATATTTACTTCTTCTCATCAGTTAATTTTAGCATTCATCACGATAAATCATAGGTATTACAGAATATTGATAAAATAATAAAATACTTTAAAAATTGCAGAGTCTCTATAAACTTTATCAGAAGCACTGTTTTGCCTTTAAAAAAACTATTAGGATATTTAACCATGATAATCCAGTTGATGTTTCTTAGGAGATTACAGCCTGTGGAGATCTTAGATGTTCTTGAGTAGCTCCGATCAAATAAATGTATGTCAATACTCCCAAGGAAATTAAGTGTGGTTGAGCCAAGCCATTCCCTCTGCTTAATAACCAAATTGCACACTGGCTAAGAACTTGAAATATGTGATGGGAATTGGAACATTTATCTCCAAGTTTGAAATGTCATACAGCAATGCAGATAAAATGGTTAGACCATGGGCAAATATATTTTTTAAATGCACCATTTTGCAATCTTAGTACTGCATGTAACAATGATGGCCATCCATATGCTACCAATTGTCATTATTATGAAAACAAAATTTATGCTTTCAATGTTTCAGAAAAATCACTCAAGATCATCAAAGCTTGCCGTTTAAAAGAATATGTTCATCCACAAATTCTTTGCAAGAATACCATCAAGTATCAGTTTGCCATTATTTCTTTAAGAGTTGTTCTTTAGGGTAGCATCAATTAGGTAAAAATATAAGTTGAGTTAATATGTTCTTTACTTATACTATTTCTCCATATAACAAATTTGTTGATTCATTACTGAACACTAGTTTACAATAATTTTCTGTCAACCACTCTCAAAAAGAGCACAGGAAACTTACTGTCTCATTTTAAAACCTTTCCTGATGCCATTAATTTCCAACTGTTTCTCTATGTAAGATTTCCACGAATCTTAACCTGGTAGGGATCTGTTGCTTTCCAACAGTGCAAATCTTTTATTTTCACTGTTAAGATTCTTCTTTAATATGCTGATTGGGTAGGGAGAACTGCTTTAAGTTTCCGACTACTAACTCTTTTTTTCTTAGTCTCTCTTTCACCTAAAGTCTTCTGGGAAAACAACTTGGAGCCTTTCATTCTGGTAGCCCACCAACTCCAGTAACCTTTTCATATTTGAACATTCAGAAAAATATCTAACTTCTTTGGTTTTCCACTGGCTGTTTTAGTTATGAAAACTAAGTCGTGTGCGTATCAGATTTTTCAAATGCTAATCAACAAGGGGATCTGCCACAGGGGTTTTAAGAATTAAAACAGAAAGTAAAATGGTTTATGACAGAGCTTAGATGAACACTTACCTGTAACACTAAATCATCATGCATTGCAGCTGTTCACTTGAAGCTTTGCTTCAAATTAGAAGAAAAAATGCCTGTGTATATAATTTAAATGTAAACTGAATTAACACTCAAGATGTTAGCTGTTTTCTCTATATGAGAACTAGAATTAGCAGAGTTGTTAGAGTCTTGACTACATTGCTTTGTGGTATTTATTCACTCTCACTGCTGAGTCCAAATCACGCTGTAGTCAACTTTGCCTTTGTCTGTTTTTACAGGTTTGATAGAGTACCAGTTGAGGGCATTGGACAGGTGCAAATGTCAGAACAATGGGACGAGATGCTTTGCATATCAGTGCGTTCCAAGTTTAAATCCCACTTCCTATCAGGGAGTTGCAACCGACAGTAGTATCAGCAATGGAAAAACCAATGGAAACAAAAAGTTTCCTTGTTTTAATCAGCAAAGTAGCTGTGATTTAATAAAAGTAAAATATATGCAATATAATCTCTGTTTTCAGCAAACTGGAAACACATAGATTCAGTTGCCACAAAGTAAGCAACATTAGATACCTGTTTGAAAGATCTACAAAACTTATTGATCAGACTGTAGATTAGCAAGATGAGATATTTTGTCTCTGTAATTAATTCAATGTATTTAGAAGGAAAGACTATAAAAATATATAAAGAACTACAATAATTATATTTTCTCTTATATACAAGCTGTAATGGACCAACATTACTTAAAATATCAAATAATTGAAGCACATTGCTTGATGTTCGCTCACACCTGGGTGCTTTTTTTTGCACAGAATCTAACAATGGAACAGGAATGGTATCTACTTTAACGTTATGGAAACGAAAGCAAAAAGTATTATGACTAACACTCAGAGTGCTATAATTATTTCTCATTTAGGTTGCTTTCATATTACTTCAATATTAAACAAGAATTACATATCCTCCTTCCTCCCAATTGCTGGATTAATGTTTTAATTAATTTAATTACTGAAATACCATTCACTGCCCAAATAATCCTGGTTAAACACTACATGCATACAACAAGAATTACTAACAAGACCAGATATTCTAAAATATAACTTTTAAAAATTAACCAAAATATTCAGAGCATGAGAATTCAATTGAAGGGGTTGCAATATAATTGGCAAAGCTTTGAACTTATTCAAACCCAAAAAACTTTAAACTACACCTGTATAGTTTTAAATGATTAAGTATAATGTACATATCGTTATGAAACAGATCTTCATACATCAGTTAATATATGATTTGAATTCTTGTAATAAATACAGAAACTAAACCTTTGTTTTAATGATATTGAGGGCTGATAACTGAAACCAGTTCTATACCGGAATAAAATTTTAAACCATTAAGTTATGGTGAGCTAACTATAATTTTCGGCAGCAAACAAAAAATCGCATGGTTTTAGCGCTAAGCTTTATTAATCTCTATTTGGAAGTTGGCTAACAATATTAATGTCCACAATGAAGCAGTTAAACCAACTAAATGAGGACTAGTTGTTAGTCCACAGAGTACATTTTCTGTTTTGCTCATAAAATGCTAAGTCATATTTTAAAAATCTCTTAGTAATACATACTTTTTCTAAGAAACTATTCACTTCAAGCACTTGCACCAATATAAAATATTCCTTATTTATACCTCTTTATTCTGCCAAATGATGCAAGTTAAATATCTTCTAGATTTATGAAGACTGGACTTCTTTAGTTGATAAAGGACTAGGGTCCAGGAAAAACTTTTAGATTTATGATAGTTGATGAGGAATAAAATAACACAGGCATTGAAACTGTCAGTCTTTTATCAGGTCTTTTCTATAAGAGCTGCTTCACTTGCCACTTATGTTTGGTCAAATCTAAAGACTTAATAATAAAATTTAGATTGTTTCATTGTAAAATAAAGCACGCTCACATAAACACACTACTGTAAGGATGTAAACAAAGTGAAATTCTTCTCATTATTTTCTCTCATCTTTCTTGCTTACTTTTGTAGATTTTTCAAAAATTAGGCAAATTACTATGTGCCAAAGATTAAAAGCATATATTTTAACCATATACAGCGAGTATAGAAAAATTTAAGCATTACCAAGATTTAATATTATCTCAAAAGTAATACACAGATTTTGCCTCAGTACTGTTGAGAAATTTACAGCTCCATACACCTAGTTTGTTGATTGCCAACAGAATATTTGAGTAAGAACTTATCTTATGCTCATTCCATCTCTTGACATAGCTGAAGAAATCAAATGAAATCTAAGGCTTAAATTTCATTTCTCCAATCAATTTTCAAACCTGAAGTATAACACTTTAACTGAATTTATGTAGCCATTATTTTTATCTATAACTCATTTTTGTTATTCTAATGAAGAGGTATCTCATATTTGACCTGTTTTCTTACTGATGCCTGTATTTCAATTTTTAAAAAATTAAATAAATTTTCTCATTTCATTCTTATTGCCAAAAACAGTTAATGATTGCTGCAAAATTTATCTACCACAGGTATATATGACCAATACTTGCATTAATTTAACCTAAGTACTTTTTCTTCCCTTCCATTTAATCAACAATACTAAATAATAAAATGGAGTAAACAAACCAAAATGAAAAAAAAAAAAATAAGCAATTATATTAATAAACAGTTATATTTTTTTTAATAGTGTGAAATCCTGTGCAAAATTGTCCAAAGCTTAGCAAGTAGAAAGAAACATTTTAGTTAGTGCTTTATGTTTAATAGAATAATACTTGACAGAGTGTGACTATAGTATTAATTTATAATGTTTTAAAGTTGCACTGTTAATACTTATGTCATGTTTACAAAGCAATAAATTGATATTTTGAAAATTTGTCTTCCTAGGAAATCTAATTGCTTTCAGACATAAGTGTAATCTTTGACCAACTACATTAAAGAACAAGTCTGGATCTTATTTCTATTTTGGAAGATGGTGTCTAAGTGTTATCTAGAATTAAAAATTCCACATACCTTTAAACAGTCTTAATTTTGGATAAAACACTATGAGCCTGTTTGTCTGTAACACACATAAAACAAGTCTAATATGACTTTATTCTAATGGTAAGTAATCTCCTTGGGTTCTTTCTCAACTGCTACCTCTAGGGACATGCAGACAGAAATGATGTTCGTCAGAGAGATAGATAATATAGATGTAGAATTAAATCTTTCTTCTAAATGTTTTCTTCTACAACCTTTGCAAAGTGACAAAATCCTTGATTAAATGACAGCTATTGTAGCTCGAATATTGGTCGGCAAGAAATATATCCACATAACAGCTTGGGCGTGTGGTTAAGAAGTTCGCTCCAGAAATTGGTAGATGGAAATTATGGGCAAGTCCACACACAAATACATATGGGCTTTACTGAAGAAACTGAAAAACAAGTGCTCTTGCAATATCTGTTCTGCACCAAGTAACAGACAATTCCTTGTCACTCTTGCCATATAGTGAGTGAACCAGTGATTGGTCTTTCTGGAAACCTGTAACCAACACTATTATTGTTCACAAAAATGTGATATAGTTGGATGTACCTGAACATAGAGAGTTGAAGTACATTCAACTATGAGTGTAATCTCTGATTCAGCATATAGTTCTCTATACTGGTTTGAATTGGACAGACCTGCAACACATCATCTGTTCATCTGTATTCCATCTTAAATTTGAATCTTAACCACCTAACAACCTTACTGTAAATCATTTGTGTATATCTACTATCAATCTGTGATACTTTACACCCAGGATACAGCAATCATTTTACAATAGATATCCATATTGATGTAGTAGATTCTTCTGTAGATAGAGGTTGCTAATGCCCTTGATGCTCAATTACCTTCTCAACAAGTTTTTACTCAATCTGTTTTTTAGGTATTTTTTTTATGTTGACCATATTTTTCAAACCCTCAAAATGTATTTGGAAAGTGTGAACAGAAAATACCCAATTTAATGGCAAGTTATACTAAGATAATGATTAGTTTGTTCAATTGATTATACTGGCTCCTTTATATAACTGCATAGCCTAAGGAAGAATGAAAGACAAAGGTAATCCAAATGGAATCTAAAGCTTCACACCGAACAGTGTAACACTTAAACCACATTTCACTAACTCCATCAATATCTTCCATAGGTATAAGTTGCTTTTTCGTGTAAGGGAAGAGGGAGCTATATATAGTTCAAGTAAATAAAAATATTACCACTGCTTTGTTAACATTGGTTGCACGAAATGCTAAGTCAATGGTGATATCAGATCTTTTTAGATTTAAATCCAAGAAATCAGCATTACTTTTTTCTTTCTTTTTCATTTTAAAAATAATTTTAAGGAAGCTGACTTTACTTTTTAAAAGTATAGAGAACTAAATGACCCCTATGAACTTAGTTATTCACCTATAGCATTTCTTTCACTATAAAGAAAGCTTCTGCATTGTAACCATAAGCAACTAAAGTTAATATGGAATAAAATTGAATACCATCAGATTTTTCATATTCTTAGAAAGAATATTTTGTAAAAAAAATCCTTTGAGTCACTATCATAGAAATTATTTAACTATACAGTTAAATGAATGCTTGTGTATAATTCTAAAGATTGTAACAAAAACTATCTACAATTCAAATAATATTCAGAGAAGTCTTGTTACAGAAAAACAACAGTAAATTTCCTTTTTAAATGCAAAGTTCACTGTTGTTGCAGAATTTATTTTAATTTATTTCCAGGATAACTATTTCTTTCCCAAAATATTTTAACAGCTCACATTTTGTTGGAGGAAAAAAAAAAAAACTTACATCATTCGTTTTTTTTTTAAAAAACTAAATTAGATAGTACTTCTAAATCTAACACTGGTATATTTATATATAAAATAATCTCTTAACAAATATATATAAAACAAACAACTAAGTTTTGTTATTAGGCCTAGGAAGTAACAAAATAAGGGAATGGAAGCATATAAAAATCAAAAGGGTGGTTGACACTTACCAATTCTGTTAGACCTCTGTTTCTTTCAAAAATCTCAAAAGAATTACAGTTCATATATTTGTTCCAAAATAAATTATGATCTTGCCTTGTTCAAACTAAGGAAATTTCATAGACAATGAAGTTTCCCCATTTTCATACTTGATGTCTTTTTTTTTTTTTGTTTCTCTGTAAATACTGAGCTCTTCCCTCAATATCAAACTCTGGAACGACCAACTAGTACAATTTTCTCTTCATTGAAAACTGATATTCAAAATGTATCATGTCCTTTGATGAGCTAAGAGTTGGCACTAAAATTCTGTTGATAGGAATGGGTATAATCTAAGCATATACAAATGTAAATGTATGCATCATGAACTGATAGTATTTACACTGAGTTGAATGCTTCAAGTGTCTTCCAAAAATGTCCACCTGACATGATTTCATTACTGATAAAGCTATTTGCCAGTGATATTTGAATGAAGAACTATATATATGTAGTTCGACATCTTCAAATATATTTCCTATTATCTAACAATATTCTGCTCTTTTTAAATTTTTTTTTTTATTACTGTACAGAAAACATCTGTTCATAAAATACCTCAGAGGAAATGTAAATTTTCAAACCCATTACACCCTGATAACATTTTTCATTGAAAAGCAGAATGAAAAATTGAACTCCTTTCACTGTACTGGAAAGCAAAAGTGGCTTTGCTTTGGAGTACAATGATAAGTTTTAAAATCAAGATGGATGGTGTATGAATAATTAAGCAATATTTTTATAACCTATTTGTCTTTTGGTAAAACTAGCAAATTTAAAACCATTCTAGGAGCTAACTGTTGTGCTTTCTTTTTTTATTAAAATAATTACTAGTTCTCTTCAACATGAAAATTGGAAAAAAAAAATCTTTCTCTGTACTCAAATGAAAGCACAGCATATTTTAACCTAATTTCCAGGATGTGTTTATTTATGAAATATACTGCTTGTTATGGGTATACATTACAAAGCAAAGTATACACCATAGAAATCTAAAGATTCTGAAAACAAATTCCATTTATTCTTGGTAATTTTGGAAATTAAAAACAAAAAAATTGGTTTATTCCCACTTGTTGTTCTCCCCACAAAATTTTACATATATAAGTAAATAATTCCTCTGGTACTGATGGCTGAATGTCCAGGTTCTTCAGATTTCTATGTTTCAACTGTTCAGAGATCATAGAATGTGAAGAGAAAGAAAAAGCTTTTATTTCACAAGAAACAATTTTTATTCACAATCATAATATTGATGGTTCAGAAACAAAAACACAACATTAAATACATGAATTTATGAGACTGTATTTCCAAATTCACTAAAGTTAACATTAAATATAAATTTACTTTTTTAGAAACCTATTTCAGAAGGTAAAAATTTAAAATTTATCATGCTGACATATTCTGGAATGAGTTGTAGATAATTTTCCAACATTAATTTGGTTGAAAAGCAATCTCTTAGACATATTTTACAAGAAATGCATGGATTTGAGTTGAGAAGTGATTAAATATTACCTTGTCTGAATATTAACTGAACAGTGGCAGAATTCCAGCTAGTGAAAAGGTTATCTGGAAAATTTTAATAATTATAAAAAGAAAGAAAAAAAAGAAAAAGAAAAATATTTTAGAATAGAAAAATAAAAATTTTATATTACTAACAGATAAACAAAGATATATCAATTATATTAAGGATAAAATTAATGTTAATATGTTCAGAATTTTTAACCTAATTATTAAAATAGCAAGTAAAATTATCTTTACCTTTTAAATTAAAATCAGCTGAAGTAGTTTTGCAACAGTGTTATTCTGATATATAGCAGACAAATATTTTCATCATAGTATTGGTAAGAAAGCTGAAGACACAATATGAAGAAGTCATTTGCTAATTTTGTTCTAGCAATGTTTAGCTTTTACACCCTTAATAGAGAGATCTTTCAAATATAAAGAGTATGCTTACTCTCTCTCTTTAGCAGGTTGCTCACGTCGGTGATTCCCAAACATATTTTGTTGCAGAACCCATACCTATATTTTATGGTCACCCACCCTAATTTTAATAACATATTAAATGAAACTAAAATTGTTTTAGAGAGAACGTATTCATATAAAAATACAAACATCCATAAAATAACTTATGTTGAAAACAGTGAAGAGCATATTTTATAAAACCTTATCTTGGGGAACACCCAAATTTATTTATGGAATTCTGGCTGAAATGACCAGACAAGGCTTCACTGATGTGATTTGGCATGAAGAAGTCTTTATATAGAATTAAAATCTAATAATTTAGAAATACTTACCAATAAAGCCTATTTGAAACCCCTGTACTCTGACTTTATTTCTATTAAAATAAAGTGCCTATGTATTTCAGTTTGAAAATAATTAAGAATTTAAAGAAGTTTAACTACATCATTAAGTTGGTGCTTGTAACATATTTTTTGAAGAGTTAATAGACAAGTTATAACGGGGGATATTTAATTAGGGGACCTCCAAATACATCTCACTTGGAGTACTGCCTCTATATCTGAAATGTATTTTCTTTCAAACATGTATTCCAAATAACACTAACAAAGCCTTCTACTTTATTAATAGATCCATTCTTACCTGAATCAATAAAGGAGTAGCTATTGACTTGCTAAATATTGGGGCCAGGAGAGGAGAAACATAATATTGACAGCAAGGAACATTGTGTCACATCAAGAGGTGAAATACAACTACTGATGCCTGTATTTTACTTTTCTCCCCATAAAACCAGTACCAAATGTTATTGATCCATTCCAATATACTTCAAACTTAATTGCTCTAATCTATTATGATTTCTGAGAGCCTTTAAAGCAGAGGAAGGGTGAGAGATGCAATGTTTAATGCCTTTTGTAGGCCTTCTCTGACTGGTGATATCATCATCATTTGGCATGCATTTTCTATGCTGGCATGGGTTAGACTGTCTGACTGGTAAGCTGGAGAGCTGTGTCAAAACTAGTCTGTTTTGGCTTGGTTTCTACGGCTGGATACACTTCCTAACCAATCCAGATTGTACCAAGTGCCTTTAACGTGTCACATATACATATTGTATCAAGAGGGGTATTTTGCTAATAAGAAACACATGTACTGGTTCTATTATATATATCTATACACACATACAGGGTGGGCCAAAAGTCAGGAAAAGCTATAGAGAAAATGTTCTTCTTTAGAAGTGATTTCCCCCACCTAGCTTACATTTCCTATATATATATGATACTGGGGTATTGTAAATTTAAAACAAAAAATTAAGAACTTATTAAATATTGAAACACCTCTGTGACGTTTGGCCTGCCCCACATATATATAAGCATTAGCAGGTTTAGAAAATAATATCTTGCTCATTTTAGCAGTTCTTGAGGTAGTGCAACAGCACTGAAATATCAATTGAAAGGTTACACCCTTAAATCTGCTAAGAGCCTTTGTATTGTACCCGCTAATCCTATCATTAATTCTAAGAATGCATAAGGTTTGGGCATAATATTATGAGAATTTATCTTTTGCATAGCCAATCTATTTCAGAAAATTTTTCTCAAAAGGTCAAGTCTCTAATCTCTTAAGCTTTTAAAACTGAAGTGAAACTGGTAACCCATTCTGCCCAGCTACCTGTTCGAGAGACAGAGAGAACACAGAGTTAACAGGAAACCAGCCAAAAATGGCAGAAAAAATAATTAAAAAACAATTATCCACAGCTAAATTCAAAATCCAAGTGGCTTGCTTGAGTTGGATCCAAAACATATAACTGGCTATAAAATTATAGTTATCAGACAACCACGTGGTTTTTGGTTCAGCTCCAGATCAACCAATGCCTTATGACTAGTTTTGGTAGATAGGAACTGCAGAAAGCTTGTCCTGGTTTTCAATGTGTGTGTGTGTATGAATGTTAATATTCCAGGCATGTCACTGCTTGAACAAAATGATATTGCTAACATTCCTTGTTGGTATTACAAATGGTTGCTCTACACCTTTGAAGACACTGGAAAAACAGGTAGGAAGAACGTCTGACTGTAAAGTCTTGCTTAAAATAATTTTCTGGCCAACCCACCCAACATGGACAAAGAGCAGAGAAAAAAACCTTTTATTTCTATCATCCTTTGCTATATCAGCCTCAAATTTCTTTGTTCCACTGCTGTTATATTAGTTCACAGCACCTTTGTAGCTTACAACTGTTACAAACTAAAGTAGCAGGTTTATTATGATATAGCTTCTAGATATTTTATGAGTATTTTTAAAAATATCAGTTCCTTACAACGATTAAGTTTTACTATTTTAAGTTAGACAATGGGACATGTTTTCTTTTCTTAAAATAATTTATGGCCAAGAATCCTGTTCCTTTTGGTTTTCATTCTTACTAAAATATTAATGTATACATTATTACACAAGAAAGTTAAATTCTTTAATAATTAAAGACATGACAAGTTTAACTTTCTGGTAACATGTTTTAAAATGACAGAGGGTCAACATATCATTAACCTTAACCTCTTCATGTTTCTCAAGAAAAATTAAGCTTTCTCTTTAGAGCTAACAAATACAGAGTAGTTGCTGGTTCTCTATTAGACTAATCTTTGAGTAAATACTTTCATAGCTGGTATCTTTAATCTAGTCAAAAGGAAACAATTTATAAACTCTTAATTACATCTTCCGAGTCAGTAAGATTGTGTTGGATAGAATAATTGTGTTACTATTCTGATCACACAAATTCAGTTTTTGATTTAAGTCCTTCATCATTTCAAGGTTGATATCATCATCCTTTAACGTCCGTTTTTCCGTGCAAGCATGGGTTGGACGGTTTGACTGGGGCTGGCAGGCCGGGGCCAACCATGCTCCAGTCAGGTTTGGCTTGGTT
>JAOPUL010000002.1:52663297-52684604 GCA_027564515.1 Octopus rubescens | reverse complement strand
ACCTATACAGCCAAGCACTTTATAGGTGTGAAACCAATGGTCACTCTCTGACCAGCCTTAATGGTTTATTGAAATATATATATATATATATATATATATATATATATAATCATCATTTAATGTCTACCCTCCATGCTGGTATATGAGATGGATGTTTCAAGAGGATCCAACTACTTCGATGTGTGTATGTGTGTGTGTGTGTATATACACACACACACATACACATATCGGCAGACGATCAACTTTTGTCAAATCAGACTAAGAAAACAATGTTTTCCATTGATCTTTTAATTGTTAATACTATCTATCGGTCACAACTCCAGGTAGAAGGAGCAACCTGAAATAATGGACATAACGCATCACCCGGTCCAGGAATTGAATTCACAACCTCATGATTGCAAATCCAATTCACTAACCACACAGCCACGTGCCTTCACTAGACACATATATACATACATACATACATGTATGTATAAAATTTCTATTATTGCATTTCACTTACTTTCCAATTAATTTTTAATGTACTAAGGCCAAAATAAAATTTAAGCAATAACATTTAAGACAAAATAACACACCACTAATCTACAACATGAACAACTTTAGAGCTTAGGTAATAAATAAAATATATCAAGCACATGATTATTTTCATTTTATATCTGTCTTTTTCCATACATGCAAAACCTAGATTGATAACTTATCATTACATGTTTTTAATTAGAGCATAAGTAATTAGGTCGCTGATGCTATTGCGTTGCCCAACTGAAATATGTTGGTGGTATAAAAGTAACTAGCCAATCTAATACTTGAAAGCAATATACAAGTCCAGTACCAGTTAATATGGAGTGCTTGTCTCAGATCATTTAAATATACAGGGTTTAACCCTTTAGCATTCAGATTACTCTGTGTTAAATGTAATACTTATTTATTTACATTGTTTTGAATTAACCTTGCATTATCTTGTAGCTTTGAGATTTCAATGATCTGAATGTTATTTTTAGAACAACATTGTAGGATGGGTGTGAGAGGCTGGATCTGGCCAGTTTGAACTTAAAATAAGTAGAAAAGTTTGGTCAGATATGGCTGGGTTAAATGCTAAAGGATTAAGCAGCATCTGAATGGTTCCATACATGTTTCAAGCAAGTATCTAAAAGGTTTCAGATGGCCAATCTTGGTAATACAATTAAGAGTTTATAATCTAAGTTAACATATTCACACAAACTCAAACACGCACAAAGCCAGACTCAAAAGATGTCTTTAATCCACCCCACTCATGTGCTTGGCATACATACTTCTCAACTTCTCCAACCTTAGAACCTATGACTGATCAACAACACCAACAAAGCTGTCAATATCTTGCTTTTTGATTGCATGAAATGAGAACCATCAGCATGAAGCAATGTTGTTACATTTCTAACTGGCCAGATTTGTCTGACAATATATGTGTGAAGCAATTTTGCAACATTTCAACCTAGCTATATATATATGTCAATGTCATAAAAAATCAAAGCCCAATCCATCAACAAATTTCATGCTGACCCAATGAGGGAGTCTCTAGGTCAGTATTCCCAAACCTGATCCACTTTGGTAAATCAATAATCCTCCATGACCCTTCTTTTTAAAAATATGTATTCTGATGAAGTACACTTAACATTTGATACTTATCTTAGGAAAATATTCCTGTTTTTTGTTTGCAGTTAATGTTGTGTTGTAGCTCTTACACCAATAGATTATTGTGTGACATATTCATGAAGATTTTGCTTTTTATCAACTATTTCAAAAAAGTAAAAGGTTTTGTCCTTGCAACTCTTTCAGGATTATACTGTGACCTATAGATTAGCAACCTTAACTCTATGTATTCATTTAACCAGCTAGTAAATCTTCTTAATATCACACCTTATCATCCTAAAACAGAAGGATTACAATGGAAATGGTAGTCTTTGAATATAAAATGTGATGATCATATGTGAAATATTCTTGATCATGGGTCTACTTGATCAGAGCAGGCCTGAGGCTAAGCAATGATAACAACTGTTAACATAATTCAAACTCCCAATTCAGTCTCTTAACCCTCTATCAACTTAGCCAGCCTTAATATTAACTAAAAATATTACATAAACATTAATAAACAGTATCTTAATATTAGCTTTAAAGATTAAAATAATATATGAATAAATAATAAAGAAACACTGAAATGAGAAAAATAAAAACAAAAATCTAAAGCTAATTCTTAAAAAAATATAAATACATTTTTCTTTTTTTATTAATGAATGGAAAATAACTGCTTCCTCTTACATTTTTATTCTATTTTTCATTTATATTCCTAAATTAATGTTATGCTGCACACTTCTAAACTAAAAATATTGCCAATTAATGCCACCATATTGGTTTAGTAATAAGGGAACAAATATAATTCTCCTGGAAAATTCTATAAAACAGAAGGAAAATAGTATTCCGCACAAAACCCTAAACTGTGTTAGAGACAATATTTTACACTAGGAAATTAGTATAAACCTTCAGTTTTAGCTCCCATTAGGATTTTATTTACTTTTTATTATTATTATTAATTTTTTTTTTTAAACACAAGAGAATGAAATGAATCAAATTCAAATACACAACATACTGAAAACACACAACCCCTATTGCTCTCCTTGAAAAACAAAAGGTTAATTGTCTTCCAGTGAATACAGAGGTCAACCAGAGACAAATTTGCTAGTGGTTAAACAGCTTCTAATGATTCAGTAAAAGGTTACAAATGCAGGGCATGACATACTCCTCCACATCTTTTCCTTTGAGATTTTTTTAATAGTTTTTTGCTTGCTTGTTTGTTTGTTTGTTTCATTTTGTGTTTGCTTTAATTTTGTCTTTTTCTACAAACCAATTCAAAAACAACACAGATTTGAAATAACAGATAAGAGTAGGGAAGATAGTTGAAATGTTGCTATTGAGAGTGAATCACGAGGACAAATAGGTACACTCTCCACAAGTAAATAATTTATTAGACAACACAAATGAAAATATTTGCAAGTTATGAAATAACGAGAGAGAGACAGACAGACAGAGATAAAGAGTCAATGTGTGAGAACAGTGAAAGAAAATAAAGAGAAGGGAGGGGGAGAGTGAAGAGAAGTCACTTGACTGGAAATCTCAGCATTTAACCTCAAAGGTTTAAATTATTTCATGAAAACATTAATCAAGTGAAAATACACTGTTCAATGATAAGGATAAGTATAATGACCAACCAAGTCTTTAATGGACTGAGGGTTACTGGAAGACAGCTGGGCATATCCTGTCACTAGCACTGGGCTGTGATCAGAATGAACACGCATATCTTTCAATAGCTCAGTCCCTCTAACAGTTAAGTAGATATCACAGTGTTATTCTTCACTACTGCAATGCTGAGTTTTGAGTCTCTCTTGGATTGGTATAAGTGGGTCTTTTGAGAGAAGTACTAACAACATAATTCTGCTTTCACTTCTATCTTTAACTCCCATCCCACAGTAGACTTGCATGAGCCACTGAGGGGCATTTTCTCGGTGGTCACTTAACCTATTAGAAATAGCAGTCAAGTCTCCCACAAATACACCTTACCATCATAAAAAAAGGATATTGGATAACATAATCTTAGACATATAATACCTGGAAACAAAAATGACATGATCACAAGGGGAACATCTTTGATCAAAACTGACCTGGGGCTTAACAACAATAACTTGACTTGGAACTGAGCCAGCAAGGAAGCTTCTATTTGCTGTAAATATCAGCTAAATCTCTCAAACATCACCTTACAATTGTCTACTGGATCGAGCCTGACTTGGACTACACATCAATAACTAGGTTTGAAAATGAATGAGTAATATGACATAGTAAACTTTAAGTTTACTAATGATAAAAAAGATGGGTGAGAGATTGCCGAGTAGACTTATAAAATCATATGTTAGTGCAAGTGTGAGACAGACAAACTATAGCGAAAGCAGTGATAATGATTTTTGTTTAGTAATCTGCTGAAGCAGACCAATGACATAGGAGATTGCTGACAAGACATTTGTGGCTGACCAACGGATTCAAAACAGTAGCAATGATTACACTCTTAGTAGTAGTGGTGGTGGTAGTAGTAATAATATGGATGATTGTTGTGGCAGTGATATTGATGTGGATTATAATATTAACCTTTTAGCATTCAGATTACTCTGTCCAACGTAATGCTTATTTATCCACATTGTTTTGAATTAATCATACATTATATTGTAGCTTTGAGATTTCAATGATATGACTGTATATTTTTAGAATGACATTGTAGGGTATGTGTAAGAGGCCAGATCTTGTTGGTTTCAACATAAAACAGGTAAAATATTTTGGCCAGATATGGCCGGTTTGAATGCTAGACAGCTTGGTGTGATTTCAGGTAAAGTTGAACAATCATGAATGCTCCCATTTTGGATGAAAATATTGTCAATAAATTTACTGCCACAATTGTCCTCCATATGATTATATGAGTTCTTTGGCAGTTAAGCACTTATGTTGTCATATGACCCTAAGACTATCTGATAGTAAATCAAGCTTTTAATAGAGGAGGAGGGATTCTTGGGGAAGCAGATGGTGCAAGCTTATTGAAAATGCTTAGCTTTGAATTCACATCTTATTAAGACTACATAATACAGTGAAATGCATGAACTTTGGTAAGTTTGGGTGCCATGGTAAAAAGATTTACATTTTTGAACTGATCTTTTTCATGTAACACTATATTAGTTTGCAACTAGTTGATAGGACAGTGGGTGGCCAGCGATTATATTCATCACCAGTACACTTACCTCTCAACAACCTAGAACAATTTGTACCATGAGGCAGTATAGGTTACAATTGTAAGCAGGAGCTGGGTATAAAAAGGGCATGTTTTCTTAGCTCATAGAATTGACTTCAACCTAACAAATCCATAACCTCTAAGCCTACGTTATGTTTAAGAAAAAGAAAATAACATCTGAACTATGTGTGACTTGAAAAACTGCCCCTTACAGCTGTTCAAAAGGAATGCTCTTGGTTTGGAAAATATTGGTATATTTTTGTTTGATAAAAAGCTCTGTGTCTAATTTTAAGTATTCCCTTGAGCCATACATCAAGGTTAATGAGCTGGATTGACAGGTGAAAGCAAAATGCAGTGAAAGAAATTCAGCAAATATTAATACATTTGCAGAAAGGAAAAAAAAAACCCCCAAAAAACACTACAGCTGTATGGTTAAAAATACTGATCAGACTTCAGGGCAAGTACAGTCTTTTACTGTAGCCCCATAAATGTTAAATTTAGTAGATAGCAACAGTGCAAAAGCGTGTTATATATATACAAGGTATTCAGGCTAAATTTGACGATTTTTGTGTCTACATTTTTGGGTTGGTGAACAGTCAACAGCATTGAAGAGCATAAAGATTAAAGTTGTATTTGAGATATGGTTAATTGACATGGAGGACCATCTGAATATTGGAAATGTTACCTGTATCATGATGATCTGCGTTGGGTATCAAAGTGCCAACTAGTGCTCAATGTATGAACACTGTAAAGGCTTAAGATGTGACATTGGACACAGCAGGCATTCTGACTGCATCCTGGTTGGAGAGGGTTGCTGCTGGAAAGCCATGTGTGGCAGCAGGATTTGGTTCCTTCCCTACCTCTGCAAAGAGTTGGAAGTAGTTGTCGGAGAATTTCTACGACTTCACTAAATCCAATTTCTGGTTTCCTAATCTCATGGATTAGTGTGTGGTGCGGTTGAGAAAGACACCAACTACTCTGCCTGCAACACCAAAGCCGAGCTGGTGGCCAAGTTCAAGGAGGTGTTTGAAGATTTTTACAGGGACAGTGAAGAAGGCATGCACCAGGTTCTGGAGCTGTCTTGAGGCTGTGGTGGAAGCTGAGGGCAGTTACTTTGAGTAAACTGTTATCTCCCAGCCATAATCTAGTTGATATGTTTTAACTTTTTAACCTTTTAGCATTCAGGTTTATCAAATGCAATGCTTATTTTTTCACTGTTTTAAATTAACCATGCAGTGACATTATAGGGTAGGTATGAGAGGCTAGATCTGGCTAGTTTGAGCATAAAACAGGTAGAATATTTTGGCCGGTTTAAATACTTTTATTTTTGTATGGGATACTGTGTTCCTTTTATGCAACCAGTCAAATTTAGTCCAAACAACCTGTATGTGTGTATTTATGTTAAAAAAACAACAACTACTGGGGTTGATACAATCAACTAAAATCTCTTGGAAGATATGCTTTTCTCCAATGGATAAAACCAGTAAAAGAGTATTCATTTTTGACATTTCTTGAATATGACTGTACTATGTATTTCCCATGTTTTCTCTTTGAGGCTGAAGGAGTTGTCTGAAAATGCAATGCAAAATTATTCCAGAATTGTAGCTATTTGTTACTTATGGGGAGAAAAAAAATCCAGGTTTGCTATATATCTGCCCCAAAGTCTTCTTTTCTAAATTTTTGTTTTGGATCAGTCATGACTGTGTGGAACCCAGAGAAAAAAATGCAGCATACTGAGTCATACGCTGAGCTTCAAGGCACTACAAAGGACGTAAGAAATTTAAAATCATGACTGATCAGTGACCAAGTGGCTACTTTAGATTCTTCCTACACTCATCTTCAAATACAATAGCTTAAATGCCTTAAAATAAAATCATGAACAAATTTTCTCCAGAAAAATTGCCCTTCAATTACACTGTAACACGATTTTCGTCCTCGAGTAGCAACTGTTATTTCCTATTTGCTTACCCCTAGAAAGTATGAAAATGACTAATATTTCCTTCAAACTTTGCTTTTGTTACATTTATTCAAACCCCAAAGAATCCCTCAACACATGGCTATGATGCTCCCCCACTACTGCTCAGAGATGCACATATTGTCAGCCACTAAAAGACATGCTCAAGTGGTTACAGTTGAGCAACTGATAAGCAAATCTGTGGGAACAGAATATTTGCTATAACGATATTTCTGCTTCAGCAACTCAGCGCTGAATTTTGTCTGAAATGTAATGGAAAATAGGCCAATTTCAAAACATTAATGTGGACATCAATGTTAGGTCACAAAAGCAAAGTTTGAAGGGAATTTCCTTTGATTTCTAGATAGAAGCAAATAGTAAACAACACTTACTGACCAATGGCTAAAAAAAAAAAAAAAGTGTTATTTTATTCCTAAGGCCATCACTATATGAAGCAAATTTTCAATTCATGGTTGAGTGACTTTGATACGGTTTTAAGCAGCTTTTACAATCCGAGGTTTTGAGCAATTGACATAAACATTGATGTTTGTTTTGAGAATTTTTTTTATACCTGTACAAAATTGTTTTCAATTCTGAAATGATGGTCATTGACTTTTCTTTTTTTCTATGAAGTATGGCAGTGTAAGTAACTAACTATAAGAATATAAGTAACTATACAATCTTAGCCCAGCTTGTTCAGTCAGATTATTATCGACCATGATGAATGTGACAAATTTTAATTAGCTTCCAACCAATAACTTGATACAAAAACCCTGAAAGTTTAGATAAACAGGCTACTAAAATAAGGTAAACAGCTTTAATGATTATCATTGTATAACGTGACTGATGACTGCATACTTAAATACCTTCTTTTTTTTTAAATATACATATATTTTGCCAGAACTAAGAATCAGATTCCATATGCAAAAACAAAATAATCAATGGTGATATTACTTTTTATTGATTGGTAGCTATAGCAACAAAAGTGGGGCAAGCTATCAACACTTTTATTACAATGGTGAGAGGTATATAAGGCATACTATTCCTGAATCCAGCCCTCTAGGGGCATTAAGTACAAAAAGAATTAAACGAAACAAATATTGATTTTTCTGGTATAGAAACCAACAGGAGATGATATCAAGAATATTGAATCCCCAGTGCCAGTTTTGAAAGAAAGCTCATTAGATAAAAAACTAGGTAGGTCATCTATTGTATGAAATTTACCTACACTAAAAATTTGATTTATCTTTAAAACAGAATTTTAAACAGCAAAAACAAATGATAGAATTAAACAAGGTCTATGATTTTAAAGTAGGTCTCAACCATTAAAATCTATAAATTAGCTGTTTGAAAAATCTAAAAATATATATGAAATATTAGAAGCATAGCTATTATATGTAAACTTTATATTCAGATAGATATAGTAAAATAAAACTTATCTAATTAAAAAATATCCTTTAAAGCAAACTGACCAAATTTGCAAACAAAATCTAACTTGTTAATAAGAAAATGATGCACCCCCCCGTCCAACCCATGCCAGCATGGAAAAAGGAAGGAATATAAAAAGATTCAATGTTCCCCAGCTCAAGTACATACATGACATCTCAGAAAAACTACCTTACAAATAGAAACTGATGTTTAAGTAACTCGATATTGAAGAAATCTAAAGGTTTCAATCTGCAATTGTGTATTGTTTTTCAAGTTCCATGAATATTGACAAAGTCCAATGTACCACTGCCTGTGTTTAAATCTTACCCTCTTTAATTAGTATAGGTCAATAAATAGAAAAACACCAGAATACGAATATACACATTGCATTTTTCAAAGAAAAACAATGTTTTCAAGTATAAAAACTTAAATTATATGGAATATATATTTAATAAGGATAGTATTGTTTGATCCAATATAGCACTGACTCCACCAGATCATTCTTGTATAGGTGGCGAAACAAGAAATCTTGCATGTAACACTCAAAAAGGGGATCTAAGTTACCCTAGCCTGAAGTTTTGTCAATAGGAAGTAATTTAAAGTATTCACTATTTCAGGGTATCACATCTACCATATCAATAAAATTAAATATAAGAGCATGAAAGAAAACAGTGGACTTGCCAAAAGGAACACTTTTCTTTTCAAACGATTACTTGGAAAGGGCAGACATAATATTTTCCTATACTTCCGTAATGCATTCATTACTGATTACTTTCTTTCATTCTGAATGTAAAACCAGGATCATGAAATTTTTCCATCATGCCTCCCAATTGTATATTGGTAATGAATAATGTCTTAGGTTATAATTATAAGACCATATAATGCAAAATTTTAACTTTATTTCTCTCCCAGACAGAGAGCCTCAACATGGTAGATAGATTCTGATCTGATACATGAAATGAAAATGCCATTACCATAACTAGCTGCCAACAACAGCTTCTTGAATGTGGTTGGGTGTTCAGAGTTGAAAAAGGGTGGAGGACTTTAGTGGGGTGTGTGTTATTCACGACCAGAGAAAAGAAACATTCTTGGTGGTCTGATGCCATGTCAGGATGAGTTTTTCCACCAAGTCCAGGAGGTCGTCAGTGACAACTGAAGACAGTTGATGAAAACCATTGTTGAGCAGCTCAAGGTGGCGAATCCACTATCAGATGTGTAATGTTCAAGGGCATGAGATACAAGTCCTACATGATGATGAGAGAGCAGTTATGACTGACAAGACTGAAGAGAAGAATGTGAACCCCAGCTCTTGATCTGAATCCTCTAGATTGCTGCATTCATGGTATCACTTGTTGGGATTTGATATTGTTGGTTACCTGATCCTAACATATAGTTACTTCTGTAGTTACAATAGAGCAAAAGGTGTTTTTGTTGAATGGCCTGCCTCTGATGTTTCTAGTTGAATGCGGGTGTGTGCCAGTTTTAATTTGGTGCCATGTATAGTTTTATTCAAAACTGACCGACAACTATCACTTCTAGAATCCTGAATGTGTATGTCATGAAGTGGTGGTAATGCAGAAATGAAAAAGAAATAAAGGGCCAACAACAGAACCCCCCCCTCCCACACCAAAAACACCTAATTTCTTCTAATATAATACGGGGAGAAGCAGTAAAATTACAATAGTAAATGGAAATTATATCACAATATTGAATAGTATGCTTTGAGTTCAAACTGAAGAAAAACAGCAGAAAGCCTCTTGTAAATATCAATTTACTTTGGTATAATGTTCACTTTTATTGGGACTGAGTGGGGTGAATTTCGGATGTTTGTCAAAATAGTAGATGGATGTATTTGGAGATTCAGCTATATGAAAATCAAACCTCCAAGTGGAACATTCTTCAGAAACAGCAACAGTGCTATTTTAGAAATTGATGTTTTCACAGAGACACCAGTATGCAAATGTATCAATATTTCAGAGACAACATTATGGAAATTACTGTGTATCGATAAGCTGGGCCAAAAGGTGAAGATGGGTGAATCATTAATATTTAAATGAAAAAAAAACAAACAAGTGTGAGGTAAAAAGAAAATTAAGGGCCTTTGGTATATATAACAGCATGAAAGAAGGTTCAATGATTGGTGCAGACATTGATACAATTAACAGGTTGTTCATGGGACCACAGTGGTCCTTAATGAATGGCACACAGATGGGGTTTGCTAAATACACACATTTGACTAAGACATTCTCAGAATTTCATTGACTGATTTACTGGTGTACAGATGAACGATGTTGAAACATTCTGGCAAAGGATGCAGAAGCCATTGAAAAGTATAGGTGGTCCCAAATTAAACCACTTTACATAAGACATGGTTTGATTTCCATTAGGGCAACACCAGTATGGAACTTAGAAAAGCATTTAAGCATTTTGTCAAACTAGCTGGTAGCAGTTTTTGGTTATAGCTGAAGAATTCTAACATTGTGCTATGGACCAGCTTGGTTGTCATAAAGGTTATTTTGAGTACAATTAAGAATTGTATTTTTTAAGACGAGAGATTGTATCAGATTATTTAGAAATGTTGGATGCTTCTTCATAATCAGGATACCATGAAAGCAAAAGTATTTACCTTGTTTTTAAGGCAGGTTTTCCTACAAAATATCACCATTAAGAAACAAAAGTAAAATAGACAGTATAGTGTCAACTAGATGCTTTAAAGAGCCCAGTGTGAGTGTTGACCTCATATATTAATGTTATTCATTAAGGTTTGGTAATAATAGTTCACTAAAGGGGCTTACTCCATGCATGAATAATTTGTCATCACATGAATTGCTCCTACTTCACACTTGGTGTTTCTACACGGCAGCTTGATCTGTTGAAAAGTGCATCCACTAACCCAATAAACATACTTTCCTCATCTTAAACACAATAATTCTTAATTGCACCCAAAATATCCCATACCAGATTAGCTGTGTGCAGGATGAAGAGGAAAAGAAAGACAACTTTCGCAACTACCAAATGCAAAGGTAAAGTGGTTTGTTATAAGAGAAAATTACAAAACAGCCCAGTGGGCGGTATCCTATATAGGGAAAACAGGCATTTGTCCAGTCATCCATTGAACGTGAATTTTTTCAAAGTAAACTAATTTCATCTTTGTTGTTAATTGCCGTCTCCTATTAACATTAAATGTATGATGAAATCTATTATGAATGAATTCAATTAACTTCCAATCAGTTTAGGTACATATTTGTCATTTTAATGTGGTTTTAAAAACACCTCTTTAAAATTATGCTTTTTATTTTAGTCTTCGGATTTGTTTGTTTTGAACGTTAGATTCAGAATCTGCAAAAAAATTCATTAAAAAAAACAAACAAACAATAAGGAATCTCAATCCATTTATATATATATATATAATCATGGATAATGAACAAAATATCTTGTAATTTTCAAAATTTATTTAAGATGAAAATGTATTTACAAATACAAACAATATATAAATACTTCAAATGCAAAAGTAAACTTTAAGTACCTTTTTATATTCATAAACACACAAAAGCTATAAATCCTTCAACCTCAGATTTAAATATTTTTTAAAGCAAATTCTGAATATCTGATGTTCAAAGCAATACAAATCCGAAGACCCATTTGTCAAAGAAAGGAATAATAAAAATGTTTGCGGAAAGAACTATTAAAGAGATTTCACACAAAAAAAAAAAACGTGTTTAGAAGAAAAGACCCCTCATGGTATCTATCAGGTCCACACAACAGAATGATAGGATGTGGATAAAACTAGCAGGATTACCATACATTAGCAGATCACACTTTTGCAAGGAAATCAAAATATCAAATGCATTAAATAGAAGAGAGAGTAACAGAGTACATTAAAAGCAGCTACATTTTCCCCATAAAAAATGTTTCAACTTCAAGAGGCCTCAGAAATACAGGGGGAAAACACTGAAGAAAGGTTTGTAAGTACCCCCCCCCACAATTAAAGTATTAAGTACCCCGCTTTTGTCTCTGTTGCAGATGAGAATGCTGAAGTTGTTGCCCTTTTCACTTCCATAGGCAGCGAGATTCAGTGGCATTAGCTGTGAGTCTGAAGTCCTAAGACTTGGATGAGCTGGTGCACTTGTGGACTAACTGGACAAGTGTGTTTAGTGCTGCCAATATCTGAACAGGACAAAAGTTTGGGTCTTTAGATCACTGGTCCCCACTATCCTGTTCTATAGTTGTGGGTCTTGGACACTGTTCAGGGCCCTTATGAGCCACCTGAACTCCTTTGGTACCAGGATTTTGTAACCAACCAACAACTACTCAGAAACTGGGATGCGCCCTGTTATATGATTTAAGAGTGCCAGCTCAGATTTTCCCAGTTAGACCCTGCTTACAGTGTTCTCTTCACTAAGGATCTGACTGGGTGAATGGCTTTTGTTAGTTGACCACCACATACTACAGAGGAGGTATCTTACGGAAATGGGGACTGGCTGGGACTCTGCTCAAAGGATCACTCAAGAGGACCTGGGAATATACCGACAAATGGTGAACACAGCCCCCACACCTGTACCCTTCTTCATTTCCAAGTCAATCGAGTAAACAAGTTGATTTATAATTCTATGTACAAAGCAGAAACTTGGAAAACCTTCTTAGAAGTTTCGGCATATGCACTGGATCTCAGATACGCCTTTTCAAAGTGCATTGCATAATTTCTTACCTCCTTAACTTTTACCATTGCCCACCTCAAATCTCTTCAGTTTTCAGATTTAGATAGTTTAATGAAACAGTTTGGATAAATAAGGATAATCTACCTAAATACGTAGTATTTAGGTGGATTATCCAAAATGTTTCATTAAACTATCTAAATCAGTAGTTCTCAACCACGATCCACATAAGACATGGTCGTTAAAATTTATGGGCAACTGCTTATACTTCTACAATACACAAAATATTTTAACATTTTTTTTTAAAAAATACAATTCCAAATAGTAATAAAAATATAATAGGATTTTAAGGTTATGAGGGTCCACAGGAAAAAAATTGCTTCTAAATCCGACGACAACAGTACAATTTTATATAAGTCTATGCAGCCATCTTACATCTTCAATGGTGAAGTATACATACACCCACAGTAAAACAGTGCGGCTTGCTCGAAGAAGGGCCCTAAAAATGGGCGATCTTTTGATAGAAAACCTCACAAAGTGAAAGTGAAACATCAAGCATGTCTACTGCTATAACCCTAAGGCAATTAATGCCCTATAAGTGATTTTGGTAGACTGAAACAGTGTAGAAGCCCGTCGTATATAGATGTATATGTGCGGACGCTTGTTTGTCTTTCCAGAAAAGGTGCTGCGTAGTTGGACTGAACTCAGAACCACGCGGTTGCGAAGCGAACTTCTACCAACACAACATGCCCCGCACTTACATAGTTTGAAAGTATGTGTAAATTTTTTCAATTGTTGCTACACGTTCACATCGTGATCTTCAACCGAAAGCTCGCCCTGCTCACAAAATATGAAAATGCTTCCCAAGATAATTGAAAATAAACGCGGTCATGGTACGGACAAATATCGTTCGCGCAGTAAAACTGTCCCATTAAGAAAACGCGTCCCAACCCTGCAAAAACCACTTGTTAAAGCAGTTGATTGATGCGATTATTGCACATTTTATTTTGTATGTGAAACAGAAAGGAAACCAAGTCGGGGGGAATGAACAACATCTCTGAAACGTACATGGTTCTCAATTTCAACCTAATATTTATCTAGACCAGGCTCAGCCATTTTTTTTTTTATCTATGGACCCCCCATAAGTTTAAAAACAAGCAAAATTTTTTCAGGGACCCTTAAAATACTATTATGGATCTCCAATTTACTATTTTACTGTGTAGACCCTCAGGGACCATACGGACCCCGGTTGAGAACCACTGATCTAGACGAACGCCTAAATGGTTCCTAACCTGGGCGGTATCGCCCTCTAAGTTTTATTTTCGTTATCGAAGTCTTAACCTTTTAGTAATTTCCATAAAAACTTTAATGTAGAGGATATCTACGCAGGGGAACATGATAGATGAGAACATATAAGAAAATATGGATAATAAAATCACCGCGGAAAATTAGATTGCTTCATTAATGTGTGTACATAGACACACACACGGGCGTTCGCGAAACGTTATTCCGAAAGAGAGGGCCAGACACGACCGACTAACAGTATAAAGGAATTCGGGGGGAGGGGGGCATGTAGTTGTTCCTCTGGTAGACAAGTCGGCTATCTTTCGTTATTCTCTCCAACAAGAGTAGATTAACGAAGGACTTAACCCAACGGCCATACTCAGATAATGGAGGATTCTGGGTAGTGTATTGTTTTCACGTTCGCATCATTTATTAGTTTTCACTTTTAATATATTTATAAATGTTCTGCAACATATTTTAGATTTATTGTTCCATCATACATAATATTTCGATCTGCTATAAATTATTCATATAATGAGCATTGGCCAACATTCTTACCATACACGAACATTATTTTCCGGATGAAATAAGTACTAGTTGAGCACTGGATTCGATGTAATCGACTATCTCCCTCCTCTAGAATTTCAGGCTTGTAGCAGAAAGGATTATTATTACTAGCGGGAAATCCATAGACAAATATTCGATTTTCCCGAAACAGTGAAAGTATCAGATCAGTTAACTAAAAACGACTATAATTTCCAGAAATTTAAATAGTAGCTAATTGCCTATGATGCATATATTATAGGGAAGCGAACAAATAAAGAGGAAACACAAAGCTCATTTTATTATGAGATTGTTTTCATTTGTTTTGCCCCGGGATCGCCAAGATAAATGTTACTAATTTCTGTGCTTATTTGTTTCCCCTATCTAATAAGGTTATGTTTAAGGTGAAGGGCTTCGGTGTTTTCAGGGTTAAAGGCATTTAGAATCTTTAGAGACGGAGTTGGTCCTAAAGTAGAATTTAGGACATATGTAACAGTTGCCTTCTTAACCAGAATGTGTGAATTAGGGATGTTGAATTCCGAGAAAATGGTGGCAATATCATCAGTGTTACTCAAATAGTATGTGGGTTACAAAGACAAGGATCTTGTGTACAAGAGACCATCTTCACTGCAACCAGAATATTTTCTTTGCGGAGATGAATAAGGCTGGGATTATTTATAAGTATAATGTTTGTGTAGAATTATTTATTGTTCTAGGCGTTCAAGAGAATATATATATATATATATATATATATATAAATGCAATTTTAGCAAAGAGTACCGCAAGATGCGAATGAGATATTGAGATAGGGAAGTGGTAAAAGGTAAAAAGCAACATTTTGAAGTTCCCTTTTTGATCAAATTTAGTTTATGAAGCTATTTAATATATATCACTGTTGAGGTTAGTAAAGATATTTTACATTTGAGCATTACTAATCAGGACAGAAACAAAACCAGTTTGCGGGCTCTAGACTCGACACAATCCGTTTTACAACTCGAGGGAGCATTTTCAAATAGGAGTATACAAGAAATTATGAATAAAACAAATATCAAAACGAGATCTAATTAAAGATTAAACAAAAACAAAACAATTACACGCACAAATGATTATTGTACAAAGATTAGATATGAGTGTGCATGCGTGCGAATTCTGCATGAATTAGAACACGGTGGTGAGTGAAAATTTTGTAAATAGAATTACAAGCTTTCACCCTATATTGACTAAAATGACTATTAAGACATATAAACCCCCATAACGGAAAATGGGGGTTTATATGCCCTAATATTAGACTATTTCTATAGCCGATACACGGTGGAAACTTATATTTATTTGTATAGCTACCTCATGTCAGAAAATATTTTTTCACAGGTCAAAATGTTTAAATTATTTATCGAGATTAAAAGATTCATAGAACCAGTAAAACGCGATACCTGGCTTCCTAATATCTAAATTTGACCAAATATTGTCAAAGAGCAATTTAAAAAAATACTTCTTACGGTTTACTGTTATCACTGATCGAAATAGACATGTTGGCCATATACTTGTGTCGTTTGTATGTGTAAACGAGTTGATTCTTCATATCAGAATTAGTATCATTACAGTGACGAATGATAACACGATAACGTACAGACAGCGTATGTCTTGTATGTGTGAGACAGGTGGTGGGGGGATGGGCTGAAGGATCAAAGGCGCCGAGAATAACTGACAGAGGATATTCCTACTTAGCTGAAAAAGTAGTAGTTTAGGCGTGAGTCAACCTTGATTGAATTGACAGAAACCTTCCGGTCTAATAATTCTTTTAGAAGGTAGCAGCAGCAGGTCGATCGAACGCGAGATTCTTAAATGCGCCTTAGCTTATTAAAAATATCATTTAGGGATTTAGAAAAGTTATACTATAATGCTTGATTGAACATTTTGAAAAACCTGTTAGTCAAAACTTTCTTATATGATTAATAAAAAGCAAGAGTTTTCTGTATTTTAAACTTTCTTTGTTAAATGCACCAGTAAACTTTTTTTCAGTTGTATGTTTGTTGGTAATGGACGGCGTTGTATTCAAGGGTTTACTCAATTATATTGACTTATCAGTGTATCCTTGGTTAAATGTCCCTAAGTTGAAAAAAAAACAGACATCACGTGGCTGCTGAAAGTTCGCATACAAAGTGATCAAATCCACTGTGACGTGACGGGCGTTGCGTCCTTTGAGACAATTTATTTTAATAAATAGTATTGTACATAAGCAATATTTATTTTACAATCTACACCACAAAGGTCACACAGAAGGGTTTGTGTCGATGTAGAAAGATATATTTATATAATCGAATTCAAATGGAAGATATTAAGTAACTGTGAAAAATATTTTTTTTATCTTTATTTTGACAATTATTACAGGTTTACAGATGCTTTAGCGTTGCTAAACTGAAGGCAGCACGAACCAAAACGGAGTATACAACACCACCATCGCTCTCTCTTGATAGAGTACAGCGAGGTGAATGAACTTAGCTAACTTAGAAACATTAAACAAGCTTGCTGTATAAAAATTCATATAGATGGGGGGGGGGAGTAAACTGTACTTGATGGTGCTAACCTACAATACTACATAGCAAGCAATGAACAGGTCAATAACTACAAACTTTTGAGTGGGAGAGAGTTAGTTGCTACTTAAATACCAATGGAGAATAAAAATACCTTCCTATTATCTAATTCTTTCAGTAGGTAGAATACTAAAGTTATGAAAAAAAAAAAAAAAAAAGATTAGATGATTATTTGTAGCTTATTTTTAAGAGGGGTCATATGAAAAAAATAAAAATTCTCTACACTGCGCTTAATGTGAATAATTCTAATAAAAACTATATATATATATTCAAATAAAGGTCGATTACCAAATCACAAAGCGCCATTAAAAAAAAAAAACGAAAGCCCACCATTATTAGAACATAAAATGAGAGGAAAACATTACGAACAGAAGTTCAAATATGATCATACAACGAAAATGAATTTAGACCAAACACGAGGTTTTAATGTATGTTTTATATAAACCCCAGAGGAAGATGATTATTGCAATCTAGTTCCTGGAATTTGTTAAATACTCCGTCACGCATGTATTTGGGCAAACTTTAACCAAAAATCGCCAGCATTTGTTGTAATGTTTAGTCTTTTAATCCTAATTCGATACATTAAATAATAAAACCCAAAGGAAGCAATCAGTAATAACTAACCAACCGAAGGGATTCATTTTAAATATATCTAAACGTGTATATTTGTATATACTTTATTATAGTATAGATTTAAGGAGATACCTAATCAGAATTAAATTTTATAGATGACATTTATATAATAAAGAAGCACATTTTAAACCACATATACTTCACCATAGGATGGTCTGCTGTAAGTAGTTTCATTAAAAAGCCCCCCCCCCCCAATAATGAATGGGTGATTAAATATCGTATTTTTCAGCAACGAATTTTTAATTACTTGACTGTAGATATAAACATTGTGAAGTAAAAAGAATCGCCAAGATCAATAATTACTTTTATCTTTTCAACGATTTAAATATTGAAAACAGTAAAAATAAATTAACTCGAAAATTATACATTTTTTTCATAAAATAATATACCTTAATAGTCGACGGTGATGGGAAAATTTCAGACATTTTTGTACCAATGTCATAACGAAAGAAATATTTACACACTAAACAGACTAATCTGTTGGGGAGTAAATTAACTCGCTTGTGATTATAAATCAAATAATTTAATCATACAGTTGCGGACAGATCGACTAACGAAAAAAAGTGTTTTATTTCCATTACAAACACGTGCTTATTATTATTCTAATTTAAAATCCTTTGTAAAAACGGAATCAAGAAAGCAAAATGGCGTTACAAGCTTCTCTTTACTCGAACTGCATCCAACAAGAATATCCAGCAAGGAACAGCTTATATATAAACTGTTTAAATAATTTAGATAAAAATTAATTTAAAAACAAATTCAATGAAGATGATATAGTTCAATAATATTGTATATTCGTTATACTTTAATGAAAACCCAACGAAGTTTGCCTTTAAAAGTAAATAATATATGAATATGAAAGTATACAGGTTTCAGCCATATTAAAACAATCACTAGAGAGAGAGCTTGCCGAGACTAGCGGCTGATAGTATGAATTCAAATATATATATATTATGTATATATAACATAAAGGTGCACCATGATGTAAAGAAAAAAAAAATCTACGTTTTAAACAGTGTATTTCACACAAACATATTCTATTCTATTGTATACGGGCTTTTTTTTCGGCCATATTCAAATCTATTTCTGGTCGTTCTCGCTTCAGGACAAAAGTTAACTCGACGAGGTAACAAAAAAATGATTTAAAAACAAACAAAACAGAACAAATGAACACAAAGTACCTTATGATAAATAAAGCGATCTCAAAAGAAATTACTTGAATGGCAGTTCTTACATGTAGTCCAGTTTAAAGTTGAAATAAAGCTTTTAAAAAAATTACGTTCTGCACTAATCATCAGCTTCGTATAAGACTAATGCAGATTACAGCTAACGTTACAGTTCCGCACCGAATTTGAAGGTTGTTTTTTAAATATATGAAAAGAAAAAATAAGACATGGAAATATTTCATATATACATATATATCTATATATATATTTATTTGGTTATTTTAAATATTTAAATTAATAATTCTGAGTAGGTATTTAATATTTTGTTCGACATTTTCGAATCTTTAAAAAAAATTATTATTTGCTGCTTTAGAAACGCCGTAAGATACAATGGCCAAGAAGAAGACACGTGATTCCTTTGATTTTTAGTGGAAGCGGATGATCGGATTTAGAGGAATAGAATTTATATTTAGAAAATTTTCTGAGTGAAAATTAACAATTTAGCTAGTGCATTAAAAAATTAATAAAACTATCTGATTCCTTAAAAAAATTAACATTAAAAATACAGATCTAACGAAATATTAAAAAAGAAAAAAATGTTGAAAGAGTCATAAACGCTAGAGTGTAAAGCATTACTTTCCAGATAAGGTAGGCACTCGGCCGCATTTATGTAAAAGAATGAGACATTAATGCCTTTCTTAATGAGATGTGTAAAGTGAAATGGCTCCTATGAGAATAATAGCACCCTGGTTGAGGATTTAGATAACTAGAGGATTACTTTAAATTTCAGGACAACCGCCCTCTATTTACTTGAGATTGAGTAAACAACATACGTGATATTTACGTATTTTCCGCCCTCTCCATTCTTTTGAATACGATTTCAGGGATAAATATTTGTAACATCCTATCGTAGCGTGTTTTTTCTTCTATTCTAAGCTTAATTTAAGTCGTTCTTTTTTTTATTTCAATTTAGTCGTCTTTTATATTACAGTGCGATTTAAAATGAGATTCTTAAGTAACTGTTCACTAAGAATCGTTGTAAACGGGCGTGACACGATAGAGAATGGCATTAAAAAAAAAAGATAACTTTTGAAAGAAGTTTAATTTTTACACATTGTTTATGTGTATGTAATGAATATGTGACGCAGTAAATGAATTTACAGAACAAATTAACGGGCACAGACAAGCTCAGCCCTCTCATTAGTTGCCGACTAAATATCATATACATTTATATAAATGATTTTTTGGACGTTAACTAAAGAGGCTGTGGCAACGGGCAGTGTGTGTGCTATTCGTTCGGTCTGTTTGTTTCTTTATATCATTATTTACACAGGCACATATATATATATATATATACGTGATTGTCAATATATGTGTGTGTATATAAGAGTAAGAAAATAATAAAGCTTCTGAAAATGCAGATAGTTTTACAAAAACCTTTATATATTTCAGGCGCAAAGGCCCATCCTTTATAATATATACGATTTAATGACTATTATATATATATATATATATATATATTACAGATAAACTCTTTGTCAATTGCTATATATATATGTGTATGTGTGTATAAATGATCACAGTATGTACTCTCTCTCTCGCTATAATATAGGATGGGTAGAACTTCAGAAAGGAGTGTCTTGCTGTATATAGTTACAGTTCTTTACATTCTTGGTTCAAATCTAGCTGAGGGCAACTTGGCCCTTCATCCTTCCCGGTCGATCAATGGGTCAATATATATTCCTGTTAATTTATCCACCATGTAAATGGAATCATAATAGAACATTAGGAAGTGACTTAGTGATATATAAATTGTTCTGCACAAATTGCGATTTGCGTTCACCGCTCTTCCCTCATGTCGACTTTATTTCAACCTCACCAAAGACAATCTCACATAACATAGGTATTAAATTCGAGAGGAAAGACAATTCCTTTTCCAGAACATAGAGCATGGTTTATATCCTAAAATACTTGGTACCAAGGCGTTTTAGATTCCTGATCAGAATGAATAGCATAAGCGCCCTCAATTTTATATATATAAGAGACTCATTTTAGACAGATCGAAGACTTGCTTCACAGGATCGATGTTGCATCAATGAGTCATTATTAAAATGGTCACTATTAAGGACTATTTTATTATTTGTAGAAAATAAATAGCTTATATACCAGTAATATTACATCTTTTACTTGTTTCAGTCATCGGACTGCGGCCATGCTGGGGCACCGCCTTGAATTTTTAGTCGAATGAATCGACC
>JAOPUL010000002.1:52591272-52602721 GCA_027564515.1 Octopus rubescens | reverse complement strand
CGGCACATACATACATATATATACGACGGGCTTCTTTCAGTTTCCATCTACCAAATCCACTCACAAGGCTTTGGTCGACCCGAGGCTATAATAGAAGACACTTGCCCAAGGTGCCACGCAGTGGGATTGAACCCGGGGTTGGGAAGCAAGCTTCTTACCACACAGCCCCACCTGCGCCTCTAGATGGAAAAAAAAAAGTATGTGTGTGTGTGTGTGTGGGGGGGGTACCTGATCCCCTAAGCCGTTTTCACAGCTATTCTCCTGCATTTGAGATTTCCTTCATTTCTAAAATAATGTTAGTGGTTGAGTATTCCAGAGATATCTTTTAGTTGTTTCAGTCATTAGACTGTGGTCATGCTGGGGCACCACCTTGAACTTTTAGTTGAATGAATCGACCCCGTTATTTTCTTTTTAAATGTGGAACTTGTTCTATCTGTCACTTTTGCTGAACCGCTAGATTACAGGGATGTAAACACACCATTACCTGGTATATATAGCGTAGTATTAATATAATAATAATGAGATCTCTTTTTATCAATTTTATTTTACCCTTATATACTGCTTCTTCGCTGGACCTACATGTGTTTCTACTGCATCGACTGCACTCTGTTAGATATGAAACAGATCTACATTGTTGGTGCCTTTTCTTCAGGGTCTCATTCCTTGCTGTTTCAAAGTAGAAACACATGTAGGTCCAGCGAAGATACCGTATATAACTGTAAAATATAATTGATGTGAGAAATCTCCATTCATCATAATCATCATCATTTAACGTCTGTTTTCCATGCAAGCATGGGGTGGATGGTTTGACTGGAGCTGGCAAGCCTGGGGTGGGTGGGAGGCTACACCATGTTCCAGTCTGATTTGGCTTGGTTTCTACAGTTGGATGCCCTTCCTAACGCCAACCACATTACAGTGTGTGCTGGGTGCTTTTACATGACACAGTCAATTGGTAGACTGACAGACAAATAGAGCAGAGATGGAGGAGACCTATAGATCAGGCGATTGGTAGACAGACAGACATATAGAGCAGAGTCGAGACAGATAAAAGACTGAGAACTCATAATCAGACGGACGATACATATAGACCGGGGACAGGCGGACATGAGGACAAGGAACTGTTAGATATACGGACATATAAGCCAGAGAAGGATGAGACATATAGAGACCGGGGATGGGAACTCGCATCTGAGGACACCTATAGCGAGGTAGAGAGGGAGCTCACATCTGAAGGTATATACAGCGAGGTATAGTGGGAACTTGCATCTGAGGTGGCCGCTTCTTAGCAACAGGATTCTCAATGCGGCTGCTTCTTAGCAGCAGGATTCACAATACAGCCACTTCTTAGCACCAGGATTCTCAATGCGGCTGCTTCTTAACAACCGGACCCTTGATGCAACTGCTTTCTTAGCAACTGGGCTCTTGATGCAGCCGCTTCTTAGCAACAGGACTCTCGATGCAGCAGCTTCTTGCCATTCTCATTATTATAATATTAATACTACACTATTACTCACTCTACGGAAAAGATGCAGCCCTGAACAGAACACTCAGACTTACCCAACGAGTAACTACCAAAGCCTGGCATTATATTGTTAGCTCGGATACAACATAAGGATAGTTGTGGTTAGCCAACATCTGAAACTAACTAAAGAGATAACATGGTAACCGCCAGGATAATTTATCCCTATAAACTCACTTTATATATATATACATGCACGACAGGCTTCTTTCGGTTTCCATCTACCATTTCCACTTACACAGCTTTGGTCGGCCCGAGGCTAGAGTAGAAGACACTTACCCAAGGTTTCCACACAATGAGACTGAACTTGGAACCATGTGGTTGGGAAGCAAACCTCTTACCACACAACCATGCCTGGACTTATTTTTAATCTTAATGTAATTTTCAGGCAGAGTCAGCATAACACAGTGTTAGACAAGGTTGTACTGTTTGGATTACAGGTAACAATCCACCTGGCAGGCCTTTATACAGTTTCCATCTACACAAAATGCCATGCATTGGGATTGAAGCTGGAATCTTGTAGTTGTGAAGCAAACAACCATTTGGCCATAGTGTCTACATCTTCAAATGTAATAATGGTTTCAAATTTTGGCACAAGGCCAGCAATTTTAGTGGAGGGAGTAAGTTGATTACATCGACCCCCCCTCCCCTCGTGTTCAACTGAATATTATTTTATTGAGCCTGAAAGGATGAAAGGCAAATTTGACCTCAGCAGTAGTCAAACTCAGAACTTAATGAATCAGAAGAAATGCCACTAAGCATTTTGTCTGACATGCTAACAGCTCTGCTAGATTGATGCCTTTAATGATTTCAAAATTTGGCACAAGGCAAAGAGTTTTTTTTTAGGGGGGTGGGTGGATTAGTTGATTACATCAGCCCCTGTACTAAATTGTTATTTTTTTTATCTCCTCCAAAAGAATGAAAGGCAAGTTTAACCTGGGTGGGTAACAAACTAGACGAAATACCCAAAGTATTTTTTTCAACACTAATTATTCTGCCAGCTCATCAACTTAATGGTTTTAAATTTTGGCACAAGGCTAGCAGTTTTAGAGTAGGGAGTAAATTACATTGGCTCCAGTGCTTACTCAACTAGTACTTTATTTTATCAATCCTGGGAGGATGAAAGGCAAAGTTTACCTCAGTGGCATTTGAACTCAGAATGTAAAGCTGGAAGACCTTCAAATGTAACAATAATAAAGAATTTCTTTTTTTTTTTTACATAGGCATAAAGCTACAAATTTGGGGAGGGAACAGTCAATTCAATTGATTCCTGGATTTAACTGTTACCTTATTTTATCAATCCTGGAAGGATGAAAGGCAAAGTCGACCTCGGTGCGATCTGAACTCAGAATGTAACTAAATGCTATAGGGGAAATAAATGTTTTTGTTTTTTAAATTTTGGCACTGATATTTTTCTTTCATCCCTCTGAGGTCAATAAAATAAGTTTTGAGTTCACCTCTCACCAAGATCAACTTTAACTAAATACCGCAATGAAATAATGATTTCTGATTTAGGCACAAGGCAAGCAATTTTTAGGGAAGCAAGGGTCAGTGATCCCAGTACTTGGCAGGTACTTTGCCTTTCATGACTGATAAAATAAAGTTAACCTGGGCAGGATTTGAACTCAGAATGTAAAGAGCCATGCTAGCATGGAAAATGGATGTTAAATGATGATGAATATCAATATATTTCTGATCATAATTACACTAACACCAGCTCTCTGCTATGCAAGGGATAAAAAATAATGACTTCAAAATTTTGGCATGAGGCCAACAATTTCAAGGGAGGCGGTATGCCGATTACATTGACTCCTGTGCTCAAATGGTACTTATTTTACGATCCTGAAAGAATGAAAGGCAAAATTAACCTTGGCAGAATTTGAATTCAGAATGTACTGAGCCAGAATATATGTCCCAAGGCATTTTTTCTGATGATATTGCCAACTCACCAATTTGCAAGGGGAATAATAATCCTTTCTACTATAAGCACAAGGCCTGAAATTTGTGGGAAGAGGGCTAGTCAATTACATCCACCCCAGTGCTTATTTTATTGACCCCCCAAAAATGAAAGGCAAAGTTGACCTTCGCAGAATTTGAACTCAGAATGTGAAGATGGATGAAATGCCGCTAAGCATTTTGTCCAGTATGCTAATGATTCAGGCCAGCTCTCTGCTCTGAATAATATTAATATATTTGTAAGGTGGCAAGCTGGCAGAATCATTAATACATTGTACAAAATGCTTAGCAGCATTTTTATTTGGCTTTTTATGTTCTGAGTTCAAATTCCACCAAGGTTGACTTTGACTTTCATTCTTTCAGGATCAATTAAATAAGTACCAGTTGAACACTGGAAGAAGGGCATCCATGTAATTGAAATGTGAATGTGGAGCCATCGCACTTAAATGTGGTTTATAACTATCATTATCATGTAATGTCCACTTTTCCATGCTTGGATGAAGTTTATTGGAGGCAGATTTTCTATGGCCAGATGCTCTTCCTGTCACCAACCCTCACCTGTTTCCCAGCAAAGTAATATTTCCTCTTGGCCAGACATGTTCTTGCAGAATATTGAAAATGAATGACACTGCTTGTATGACAGGGACACTCATTTACAACTATGTGTCTACTTGTCTTCACATCGCATCTAACACACACACCCATGCAAGCACATATGTATGTATGTGTTTGTGTCTACTTGTCCACACCCATGTAAGCACACACACACACACATATATATATGTGTGTGTGTTAGGGTCTCCTTGTCTTGACATCACATGATAGTTGTAAATGAGTGTCACCATCGTTTCCAATCTTACATATAAAAATGTCTGACCTGGGAGAAAATATTACCTTACTTGGAAACAGGTGAGGGTTGACAATAGAAAGGACATATTGCTGTAGAATATCTGTCACAACAAATTCCGTTTGACCCATGCCAGCATGGAAAAGTGAAAATGGTGATGTGCATGCACTGCAAGCAAAGGAGACACTTTTATTTATTATCAACCAACACACATGAAGACAAGATGGAATACAAACTCACCCACTCCAACGTTCACACATGTATATGAAGATGGGAGTTCTAGTTTGCATTTACTAAATTTACTCATCAAGTTATTGGTCAACCACCTGGCTATATAATACAATACCACCGAACAGCATTCACACAGAGGGATTGAATCCCTAACCACATGCTTCTAAGGCAAATTTTCTTAACCATACAGCCATGTCTGTGTTTATTCATTTATTATATTATTTTCTCACCCGGTTACAAACCACATATAATTGCAACTACTCCATATTCACAATGTTAATGTGTTGCTTGAAATGTACCAATGTCTCCTATACAAATATTACCACTGTTTGCCTATTTGTGCCAGAGAAATAACCACCTCTTTTGCCGTTAGTGCTAAAACAGCATGGTGACCTCTCTGATAGTACATGTGTGTAGGTACACACAAAGTGAGTGGACAAACAAAAGAAAAAGGCACTCAACACATGTAACTCTTATCAAACTGTTTTAAATAATAACACATTTAGTTTGGCTTCATGCGACAAAGTTTCACAGACCTAACAGAAAGCTGTCTCTTTCAGGCTTAGATTACCAAATCTGAATGAGACAAAGTTTTGCAGGCTTCTAACAGAAACCTAAGTCACATAGAGCCAAATCAAACTATTTTAAATAATATATATATATATATATATATTCTTCAAATGAGTTTTCAATTTGCAATTACTTCCAAATATATTTTTATGATAAGAAATGTTCTTTTTTTCCCACAATGCTAACATAACTATAAAAAAAACAAACAAAAAAAAAACTTTAGGCTGTTCAGCAGTTAAGAGAAATCTAAAATAAACATTAATTAGCAACTTTTAAGCATTTAATGTACTCTGTTCACTTTACTCAGGTTATCCAAGTCTATTTTTTTGTATTTTCCTGGATTGATTTGCTTTCATTATCAATCCAATTGTTATATGTACATAAAACCAAAGATCATCTAGTCTCCATTCAGGTAAACCTGTTTCATTGTCAGTTTTGATATAACACCAGTTTCAATATTGAAATTATATTTTGGAAAAAAAAAAATCTCATTTTGAAATTGTGTGTGTGTGTGTGTATATATATATACACACACACACACAATTTCTTTTTATGTAATAAATTGCAAAAATTAGGCTGTTCAGCAAATTTAAAAGCAAAATCTGTCTATTTTCGATGCGCACTATTCCTAGAAGGGTTGTTGGTGGTAGAGTCCTCAGGCACTTCCTCCATCTGGTCTTGTCAGAAGCAAATGTCACTAACATTTCCTGTTATATAATTCCAAGCATGACCAATTGACCGTAGTACCAGAGCTGTGGCCTCTTAGTCTGGTGAAATCTGTCATAATACATTTACATATTCATTTTGCTTACTCTGGATGCCCAAGTTTATTTTTGTATTCTTCCCAAGATTGTTATGGTTTCATTATGAATCCTGCAAAATATATGTGCCTAAAACCAAAAATTGCCCACTGATTATCCTCATCAATGCTACAGAAAATGTGAAAATACTGTTTGCTCCCTCAGTTCAGCCCCTTCTCTCTCTCTATGTACCTGAGAATTATGTTAAGGGTAAAAGTGTCAGTGGATTACTCAGGTGCTCACACAATTTCAAAAGCAAGAATTGAGATGGTTGACTAACTGACTGCATTTCATCAAAACTAGCAGTGACTTCACCGGTTGAAATCACGTGATCTGGAGGTGGCAGAGTTTTATCTCTGTACTAGTGATATAAACAAGAGTGCATTTTGCACCGAAAACCAATATGGGAGCTTTTCTCATAGTAACTACCGCAGTAGAATTTGTTCTAACAGAACATCCACATTTAAGTGGGGATAAATATTACATTTTATTGTTCAAAACTTGAGATTCGGGGGAATTATATCAATATTTTAAGAAAATTGGAATAATATATATTAAATGTGTATACAGGTCTTGTTTTATTTGACTTAACATCGTTTTCTTTTTTCATGCTAGCATGGGTTAGATAAATATATTATTGAGACATTGTGATTTTAGTTGGATGCTCTTCCTGTTGCTAACCCTTACCTATTTTTCAAGTAAAGGATATCTTATTCTACAGAACCAGCAGATGACAGCAATGTCGCTTCTTCATCAACTACTGAGTGATTTTTCAGAGAAGCTCAAATGTAAACAAATAAACATATATGCGCATACAGAGGCTTCTTTTAGTTTCAATCTACTAAATCCATTCACAAGGCCTTGGTTGGCTATAGAAAAAGACACTTGTCTAAGAGGCTACTCAGTTGGACTGAATCTGAAACCATGTGGTTGGGAAGTGAACTTCCTAACCACAGAGATATGCCTAGTTTAAGCAAAAAGTGAAGCATAATCACACCATTAGGCTCAAAGTCTCAATGTAATCACATGTTTGCACTGTGTCAATAGTATTTGTCTTAGCACATGCTAGCATGGAAAAACGAAAGCATATATATTTTACATGCACTAAATATTTTAATCACAATATGAAAACCTTTCTATTTCAGCTTATTTGCCTCATTCGGTATGGAGGAAGCAAGAAGAACATTGCAAGGAAAACACTTGTAGATAGACGGTTTCTGATTTAAATAAATTTTGAAGATGATTCACAGCCACTTCAAGGAGGGTACCTCGTTCAAACTCAAAACAAGTTTGTGGTGGTTATAACAGCGACCAGTTCAATCTCTCAATCTAGTCCTTGCTCCTGTAGAATGTTAAAAAATTTTTTCAGGCAGGGAGATTCTTATAATGTTTTGGTTTGAACTGAAAGATTTTAACAGTCCACATTGCTCTTGTGATATTTGAGAAAAAAAAACAAAACGAACATACATTTCAAACAAAAAGACAGACGGACAGGATTGTGTTGCAAGATTCTGTGAACTTAAACTGAATAAGCATTCTATATGTGGTTGGTGAAAGGTTAAAAATATTTATTTACATGATGTAACAAACAATTTAACAAATTGCAATTGAAAAACGGTAAATTATTTATGAATCAATATTCACTACTTAGTCATAGAATAGCTGATGGCCACAAGAGGACACTGATTCACATTGAATATATGTATATATATATTTTTTGTTTATAATATAGTTAAAAGAGAGAAGGTGACTGTTATACTTGTCTAAAGTTTAATTTACATTTGTGTGTGTGTGTATGTAAGAGGAGGATATACTTGAATAACAATTTTCCCTGAAATGTGAATGATTTTTAAAAATTTAAATATTACATTACAATTATATTGTATGATTTAGTGCCAAATCTATTTAGTTTCAAATATTGGAAAAAACTTAAACTTTAAAAGTCTTGCATGCAAAACAAGGCTTATACATATATCTAAAAAAAATCTGAAAGAAATGAAGCTATACTGACTTGAGCATTCAAACATCACTACTTTTTTTTTTCAATATAAAAAAAGAAGTGATGAAATCGTTCAGTTTAATTAACCATTGATAAAAAAAAAAAGAAGGCAAATCTATTGGCCAATTTTTTGTACCCGCAAGATAAAAAGTGCCTATCATTTTCAAAGACTATGCATAATTTTCTATATATCTATTCATTTTTATTGTTAATATATAAATAACCTTATTTTTCTTTAAAAAAAAAACGTTCTGTCTTTTGCATACATTTATGGGTATGCTTCTAAGAAAAAAATTCAAGTTTGAAAGAATTTATTATTATTGGTAAAATAATGGTAAGAATTAACTAAACTTTTAAGCCTAGTTCTTAATAGCCATTCTATGTAATCGTCCATTTTAGGTGCAGTCTTTTCTAATTCACATACACACAGGTAAGGACAACACTTGTTGTTGACAGAACAAAATTCATTGTTTTAGTTTCATTTTTCAGTCATTCCTCCAGGGGTTAACATACCATGAGGAAATTAATTTGAATTTCTCTAGCAACTTTTTCTACAACTAGGAGGTAAAAAAAAAATGAAATAAAGTATTGTGGTGCATGTACTTAAACAGACCCGTCCTCTAAATAAGTGAAGCAGATTTATTCTCTCTTGTGATCAAACACAGCTATTTTTTATTTTTTTATTTTTTAATAAATAAAACTAAAAGACAATTTAAAATTTCACCACAAATCTTTATCACTGGGTAGCTTCTTGGTACTAGGTTTATTCTCTCTCTTACAGATCCTTATTGTTTTAACAATAGAACATGTCTTACCCGGAGGCATCCCTGAAATATGGAAAAGGAAAAAAAAAAAAAAAAAGAAAAATGCCCTCACTCCATTTGCAAATCTGAAAATTTAATTCAGATTATTTTTCTTTTTCCCTTTTTTAATTCATTCTGTACATTCTTTTTATAAAGTTCCATGTTCAAATTGTTTCAGATTTGTTTTGTTTTTATTTTTTTTTTTGCAATATATTTTTGGCTAGGATAAGAAATATGGAAACCAAGTTTAGTCTTTAAGGAATCGAATAAGTAAAACTTAACGATTCTTTCAGACTTTATTGTATTACTAATTGGCTGCCATATGCTGCCACCTCTGACCAATATGGTCTCTTTTGGGCAGATATTCATACAGACTTGGTTTTTTTTCTTTGCCCTCCCCCACTCTCCACACTTATGTAATAATGGTTCAGAGGCCCTTAACTTTTATATATATATTTATTTATAACAAACTCTCCAAGCAAAGCTCTGTTCACTGATAAAATTGCAGTCACTATTTCCAACAGCTCTTATTTTTGTATGAAAGAAAGGTAATTTCAAACTGACAAAATTAAACAAAAAAAAAAAATCTTTTTTCTTTTATTTCAAAAAAAGTATGACTTGTGTAGGTATTGTACATCAGAAATATCTGAAAGTCGAAATCATACATAATCTAAAATTGACTCACTGATAGACTAAGTATCGAAAGTTTAGAATCTTATCTGATGCTGTGTACCCTTTTAAGTCTTAACCCCTCTCCACTGAATTTTTGACTGACAATAAATATACTGCTACACAAATCTGAAAGTCTAAAAAAATATATATCTAGCAGTTTATCTATTCTTTCCAATGACATGGGTTGGATAGTTCTACAATATATATATATATATATATATATATATAGATAGATAGATAGAGAGAGAGAGTAGTTGAATACATTATTTCAAACTAAGAGTGGTGGTAAATGTCTGAAGCTTAAAGGGTAGTGAGAACTGTCTCAAAAAAATGATACTTTGGTAGATATTGGACTAATTCTGGAAACCAATTGTATAAATAATAATTTGGATGTTGGCACAATGCCACCAATTTTAGGGGAGGGAGTAAGTTGATTACACCAACCCCAATACAAGGCGACTTCAATGGTATTAGAACTTAGAATCTAAAGAGCCAGAAGAAATGCCACTAAACATTTTGTCCAATGCACTAATGATTCTGCCAGTTTGCCACCTTAATAATATAACAACATGCTTAACAGATGAAGTATTAAGTACATAACATTTTGTAAAAAGCTGCTGCTGCTACTACCACCCCTGGACCCCACCAATAAACGAATAAAATTCGCTATGAATAAGCAAATGTTATTTTGATGTTGCCCAAATATAATTGTTCTTCACTGTTTTATGGAGAAGTTCAGAAAATAAACTCATTCTTTAATCTATATACTGAAACATTTCAAATGTTCTACAGAACCCAACTTCCTGAACTTTCTTTAGTATAGTATGGTAAGATTCATGTAACACAATCCAAATGCAAAGAACAGTTTCTAATGTTATTTGCATAACAAAGGCTACTAAATACTTCTGCCACAACTATCATATAAATACATCTTAATCATTGAATAAAATTTATATCTTAAAAATAAAAAAAGAATTCTGTTATTTAACAATAAAAAGATCGAGAAAACCCAAACAAGTACTAGTCTGTACTGAATTTGTAATTTATCCATATATATATATATATATATATATTTAAAAAACATTCTATTAATATCAATTTAGGATTAGGAAAATCAGAAATGTAAAATATTGGAGAGAGAGAGAGAGAAAAAAAAATCACAATGTAATTGGAATATGTCTGTTGGGAATAGTGAAATTATTTGTACATGACAAGAGCCAGCTTAAATAAGCTTCAGTTATAGATAATACATTGCAATAATAATAATAATAATAATAAAAAAAAGGTCTTTGTATTTTGTAACAGCTTATTTTATAAACAAGACTGATCTTGATAACAATTTCATCATGGAGCCATAAGTGCATTCTGCAAAGTTCGGTAAGTGAATATGGAACAAAGAATCAAGATATTGAAGAAAGTACAAATCTTCAAACTTCCAGTGATATAGTCCATACATGACACATGCATTCCTCAGCGAAAATTTGAAACAGGGGGAAGACAATAAAAAAAAAAAAAAAAGGAGAAACTGGGAGTGGGTTTGAAACAATACCATCAAAAATCTTTGCTGTTGACATATTCAGTCAATTTTTTTTTTTTCTTTCTCTAAATATTTTCAACATTTTTTAAAATTTAAATTAAGTCTTCAATGATTTCCATGCAGAAGACTTACTGTACACTGCTTGTAAATTTAATAAACAGTTTTTTTTTTTTTTTTTGATAACAGTAGAAGACATTCCTGGATACGACAGCAGCACAGCATCAGTAATATTATAGCAGTAATATAGTATAGTTTTGTACATTTCTGCACAGGTAACTTTCTACAAGTCTCCTCTATCCAACGGGGACAGTTCCTAGGGGGAGGGTGTTAAATGAAAACAAGAAATAGTAGTACTCAAGAGAGTGGGAGAGGGTGGGGGGATTTATCTGAAGAGGGTTAATAAAAGATATACCACACAGCATATTTGTTTTGTTTTTTTTAAAGAAGGGGGGGACAGGGTAATAAGGGCTTATGTGGGGGGAGGGGGAGAGAAAAAAGTAAAAGTGAGTAATAGA
>JAOPUL010000002.1:52549037-52571055 GCA_027564515.1 Octopus rubescens | reverse complement strand
GTGTGTGTGTGTGTGTGTGTGTGTGTGTGTGTGTGTGTGTGTGTGTGTGTGTGTGTGTGTATGTATGTATGTATGTAATATATATTATGGACTCTCCCATTGTTAAACGATGGATGAGGGTTCCACAATTTCTTGCTGAACAACCATACAGATGTTTTGTCTATAGTGATCAAATATTTGTTTTCAGATAAAATCACTCCCTTCATCAAATCAACATTGCTTGTACAGGTGCACAAGTGTGCCACATGTCACAATGATTGTAGAGCCACGTGAAAGGAAGTGTTTTGCTCAAGAACACAACGCACTACAAAACCATGATCTCGCAACCGTAAATGCAATACCTTAACCCCTAGGTCATGCACCTTCACAATATATATATATGTATGTATATGTAAATTTCGATTTTGTATTTGTTTTGCAAGATTCTTGACAAGGCAAAAACAAATACACTGGTTCTGTTTTATGAGGGCATGTCATTGATGAGGTCATGAACAGTGATGAAAGGACTTGACAATTCTTTTGATGAAACAATCAATCAGTCAATTAATTAGGGGTAACTAGTTGATTAATTATAATAAGTGAAATAGAACCCTCCCAACATAAACACATACAAACATATATATCATTGTCATTTTAACATCCACTTTTCCATGTTTGCATGGGTCAGATGGAATTCATTGAGGCAGATTTTCTACAGCTGGACACCCTTTGATGGGAAGCAAGCTTCTTAACCTCACAGCTATGCTTGTGTCTATCCCCGCAAAACTTTGGTTAGTTCCACACAGTGAGACTTGGTGTCACAGATAAAAATTATGGAGATTTTCTAATCAGGTCAGGTGTGAGGGCATGTGCCATTGCAGCACATCACAGCATCCACTGCTTGTCAGTATTTGTCTGGGTTGTCCTGGGAAACCCTTTGAGCAGTGTCCCAGTCAGTCCCCATCTCCACAAGATAAACTTTCTCATCTACTGTGACCATGTGGCATGTGGTCAACCAACACAAGTTGTCACCCCAGCCAGATCAGAGAAGAGAACACAGTACACAGGATCCAACATGACCAAACAGTCTGAGCTGACACTCTTGAATCATACAAGTAATAGGACACATCTCGGTCTCTGAGTATAGTCGTTGGTTGGATACAAAATCCGACCAATGGTAACCTGTAATCCTACAAAGTCCTGGCACTATAGGAGTTCAGGCAGCTCCTAAGGGCTCTGGACAATGTCCAAGTCTCACAAGACAGGGAGGACCAGAGACCTGAAGGCCCAAATTTTTGTCCTCCTGCTCAGATATTGGCAGCACCAAACACCCTTGTTCAGCGAGTCCACAATTGCATTAGCATGTCCAAGTCTTTAAGACTTCAGACCCACGATTGATCACGTTGCTGATATAAGTGATTTCTTAATGATTATATCTAATTAATCCATCTATATTTCATAATGATAAATAAGAATTAAACCAACAATTTTTAACATTAGAATTTCTTTCTTTCTATCTATACATTTGCTCCTCACCATGATGAGAAAGGAGAAGCATGCCTAGAAGTCTAAACAAGTCACAATGTACAATTTCAATTACAAAGTAAAATTTTGTTGAGTAAGAAAATGCCAAACAAATATTTTACTTCATATTATATTTTGTGTAAAATATGTTTGTCTTCAGGATTTCATGCTTGAATTTACTCAAACTGTCATTCATTAGATGAAATTAGATTTCTTCCATTACTTGTTTTAGTCACTGGACTGCAGCCAAGCTGGAGCACCACCGCAAAGGGTTTTAGTCAGACAAATCGACCCCAGTACTTACTTTTAAGTCTGGTACTCAGTTCTCTTATACCTAACTGCTAAGTTATGAAATGTAAACAAACCAACATTGGTTGTCAAGCGGTGGCAGTGGTCATATACAAAGACACACACACATGTAACGGGCTTCCACAGAGTTTCCATCTACCAAATTCACTCACAAGGCTCAACTGACCCAGGGCTATAGTGGAAGATACTTGAAGGCGCTGCACTGTGGGATTGAACCTGAAATTACATAGTGGCAAAGCAAGCTTATTAACCACACATCTGTACCTGCGCTTTAAGCCATGCCTAAACTTATTTAAAATATAACAAGTTAGATTTGTCTTATTTAATTGATTAAATTTCCTACGATGTCTTAAGAAACTTTATCACCAAAACGAGAATCATAACCGTGGAAAGACATGTGTGTTTGTGTACATATACCAACATATATTTAGTAAAAAGAAAAAAATGGTTCGAATAAGGGTATACAGTCTTGATGGGAATAACCATCAGAACATGCTTTTACTTTAATGCTTGTGCTAATTAATAAAAGTAAAATCTAAGAAAAGATGCAATGGAACCAAACTTCTGTAACATAACAAGGGGAGGTATTACAATACATAGAATCTGAGACCATATTTTCAAACAAACTAAGATCAAACGAAACGGTGCGCATGGAAGCTGCAGATGCATTAACATCATGCACAGGCATTGCTGGCATTTTGCATGGGCAATAATGGTTTTCCTCGGTCATGCGTGGACAGCCATCATCATCATATATATATAGAGATATGTGGAAAATGCACCCTATAAGAAATATATTGCACATACATCCAAAGACATACACATACAGTTATATTTAAATATATTTCCCATTAAGAAAACACAATGTGGAGTTTATGTTTTCTAAGCTTTCATCTACTTCTTAACTCATACCGTAAAAAAATACATGTACACAAATACATACATAATTCACACATGCATCAAGTGCACACATCTGCATATGTTGCTATCTAATCTATACACTATTGCTTAGTATTAAAGGAAGCCTTATCAGAGTCATAATGAAAAAAGTACCCTTTAGCTCCTTACCAGTGTCGCTAGTCATTAGCCATATAACCGTATTTACTGAAGTACAATGCAATCTTGAATATAATACAATATATACTCCACCAAACACTTTATGGTTAAGAAATCAGCAACATTTTATCTGCTTATTGCATGTGGCCTCTGAGTATAGCTGCAGTTATATATATATATATTAAAAAAAACAATGTAACATTGCCGCAGATTTTTTCAAACATATTAACCCTTTTGATACCTACCTGCCTGCTTTAAAGTTATCTAAATTATAACCTTCCATCAAAATTTCATGTACATTTATGTTCCAAACACCAGCTTAATAACGACAAAGTCATTTTACTAAATTTTTCATTATTATTAAATTATTTGAAAAAGGCAGAATACTTCAACAGAAATATAGTAACAAAAGGGGTTAATATGAAAAAAAAAACTATGCTGAAACAGTTGTTAAAACTGGTGTTTGGAACATCAGTTAACATGAAATTTTGATGGAAGATTTTAATTTAGGTTACTTCAAAAACAAGAAGTTTGTATCACAGAACCAGGGGCAGTCTCAGGCAGGTTGGTATCAAAAGAGTCAAATCAAATACCTTTTTAACAATAGTGTGTACAAGCAGAGCAAACAACATTAACAATTGCCATTTGATGGCTTTGCTGCACATATTGTGTCTTATAACTGCAGGTATTAAAGTGTATACATCAGTACAGCCTTTGGTATCTTCATTTTCACAGATTTGTTGCTTCTATCTATCTATCCATTTATCTATCTATCAATTACACTTGAATATAATGCTACCTCCAAGTTGGAACCCCAACTTTTTTACATTAACTCTTAACTTCCTGATCAGCACAATACTGCAAGGGACTGCATTGGTCAGCCAGTCCTGAAATGCACGATATCACAATAAATGTACTAACTTTGTTTACATTCATTTTGAAAGAATTGAGGAACATTCTAATGTAAGGGGGAAACAATCTCATCTCTTCCCCTATCATTTATTTTTGTTCTGTAATGGAATCATTACAAGACTGGGGCATTTTTTTACTTTAAAGATTTTAAACAGGATTTTACAAGTAAAATAAATTTGATCATGGTTAAGATTCTTAGTGTCAAAGATAAAGTAAAAAAATAAACGAACATATAAATTGATTAATTTATTCATTAGGGTTAGGGTCAGTATGTTTTTGTTTACATTGAACAAAATAATAAATCGAAGTTTATTGGATGTTAAAAATTTAGCATTTAATTAGTGTAAACAATGAATACCATCAAATAATCTGAGATAGTTAAAACTGAAATTAAGTTTATTTTACACATAATCCAACAAAGACTTGGAAATCACCAGTCTCACCTGATATTTTCAGATTTCCCCTCCTCCAAGAAAGAATTTTAAAAAAGCATTGTTCAAATTCTCTTGGGTCAGAACCAATTCTCTTGGTTTAAGAAAGAAATTGATTGCTGTAGTTAATGTAAAGCTTGTAAAGCTGGAGGTTAGAGTATTGCAAAAACAGATGGAAGAGAAGAGAATTCTATTGAATAAGTGTCCTCGAACTGGAGGACTGTATGTAATTATTAGTGGAAGAAACAGTAGAGATAGCAAGAAAGATAGAAGCAGGTGATAGTGCAACAGGTGAGTTCATTCTGAGTTGAATAGTGGAATGAAGCCAGCAAATTTGGAAGAATGAAATGTGTCCTGGCAGTGGCAGAGAAGAGGTGTTGCATGATGATGAATCAGAGAACCAATTTTTTCCCTCTAGGAATCAAATGGATGGCTTTCTGTTGCATGTGTCTTCAGATGCCAGCATTTAGAGACAGTAAACTATTATAAGACATAAGAGCATTACTGTATAGTGAGATACAGTTGGGCTAAGCGATGACATACTTTCTAGATCTAAATTGACAAAAAAAAATACAAGATTCTTTGATATGATATTTTGGTATTATTGAAACTTTGAATATTCCTGGAATGCTTCGTTGGATGACATTTTAATGATTGATCTCTAAATGAGTTAAAAATAAACTGAATGATTAATGATGGAAGAAAGAAATATATATGGAATTGTACAATTGTGAGGAAGATGAATAAGATGAATTTGGTATACACAGTGGGGGAATTGATCTTTTCAGACAAAATGTGGTAAGGAATTTGTAAATGGGAGAATTAAGTTATAGCAAAACTAGCTCAGCTAGTACAGACATGTGATGAGAATGGACAGTGAAAATCTAGAATAAAAACATGACCACAAGAATAAATATTAATAAAACTAAACAGGAATTGGTTTGGATTGGTCTTGGATATTTATGATTAACAACATGGAAAAAAATAGCTAAAGAGTAGCTGCCAAATTTTGCCCATGAAAACATAGCATAAACTGTATGTGATAATAATGTTGGTGGTAATGGTATTATATATATATATATATATATATACACGTATTATAAACTCTGAGTTAGAAAGGTGTTGTTAAGAATACTATGTTAAAAATAGTATTGATATCAAAATGTCTTGCATGTTAAATATTGTTGCCAATATTTCATTTTTAAGTATAAATTTACAAATTATAAAAGGTAATTTCTTTATTTCATTGATAGTTTGTGATATGTAGTGGTGAGCTTCAAATCCAGTATGTGGTGATGAGCCACAAACCCAATGTTTTATTGTAAAACTATCTATTATAAATAAATTGAGGAAAAATTCAAAAGTAATTGACTTTCAAGTAGACAAAGAAGACTAAATCAATGTCTCTAGCCTGTAAGGAAGATATGCTATGTTAAAGGATATTGTATGCAATGCCTAGAATAAGATGCTTTCATTAGAAACCATATTTGAAGTAACATGGTTGAGTGTGTGGAGTGTCAGATATGACTAGTGAGAGAGGGAGAGAGAGAGAGAAAGAGTGTGGAGAGGATGTGTGCTTGTGTGATATAGATCGATAGAGAGATAGTATGAGCAATGACAGTATGATAACTTGAAAGAACTTAAGTTTGAAGAGTTTGCACAGGAGTATAACTGGCATGGAGAATACTCCAAAGGAGAAAAGTCAACAGGTACACCTTACAGAGAATAACATCTGGCACAATAATTCCAAACACATTGATAGAACTGATGCTACAGGAGTCATCAATACTAACTTCTAAAACTTATAAGATTTTTGTTTCTACTTCTGATGATGGTGGTGATGATGATGATAAAGTGTAAGCAACTTCCATGGTTTGATAGAAAGAAAAAGACAAAGGTAATAAAATGATGTTCGCTCCTCCATACTGTGTGATGACTAGAACTGAGATCAATAATTAGTTTGCTTTGATTTGTTGCAGTTAACGAATGTAAATTTTTCAATGAAGGGCGGTGAGAAAGAAATCACAGAACCCAAGCAATATTGCAGCAACTGAATGGTCTGAGACAAAGATAGCCATGCAACAGAGCAGCAGCAGCGAAAAATAAACCAGGCAAGGTTAAAATAGACGTGCAAGCTAAAAAAAAAAAGTAATAATTATAATTATAATTATTATTATTCCAAAAAATTATTTAAAAAAAACAAACAAAGCATGCATTTTCTGCGATGTAAAAAGAAAAGAAAAATGGGTTAATATTATAAGCTGTCCAATGCCAGAAGATACAAGAAGAAAAAAAAAAAGGTAAAAAAAAATCTAAAAGTTTGGATAAAATTGTAAAAAAAAAATGGAAATAGAAAAAGGATTTTATGATATGAAAATAAGCTAAGGAAATAATGAAAAGTTAGATGATGTTTTGGAAGCAAGTGAAAATCTTACCGTTAGCAACCTGAGCTGTGAGTGATACTGAATCTGTATAGATAATATACACAAAATATTGTGACAGAGACGACAAATGTAAGCTAAGAGATGAAAGTTAAAATGACAGTAATAATGCAATGAAGTAATTGAAAGACTAAATAAAAGGACTACTACACCCCCTGATATGTATGAGTGGCATTTTACTTGTTCTCACTTCTTGAAATGGGGGAGTGGGGGGGGGGGGCATAATTCTGTCCATTTGTTGTTTTTTTTTATTTTAAATTATTTATTTAAAAGTGTAATTTGTGTTTGGATATTCAACAATGAAGATGTTATTACTATCTGACAGTTGGGCAAGATAATTAAATGATATGTCTCAGCAGCAGGTATGTATGTACATACATATATACATGTGTATGTATGTATGTATGTATGTATGTATGTATATATATATATATATATAATCCTGTGATGGACTAGTGTCCCATCCAAGAGGGAAGTATATACACCACAAAATCTGGGGAAAAAGGCCTTATGAGCTTATGGCACGAGGACCTTTGATCTTTTTTTTATATTCATATATATATATATATACACACTAATGGTCTGGAACCTCTTATAATCTGCACTAATTTATGAGCAGGAACTTCATATTCATGTTTAATTTAGAGTGCGTTGACCAATATGACCCGACCTCTAGTGTATATATATATATATACACACACACACACACACACACACAAATATATATGCATACTTTGTCAAGTAGAGAGAATTCAATTTCAATACTGATGGTAGAATTAACTATATCTTTATACAATACTTATCAAATACAGGTGTTACCTAAGTTTCATATTGAGCCCCTAGTTGAAACTATAACTATCAGTCAGTTCAAACACACGAGTGTTCATTTATCAGAGAAAATATCTAATAACTGAATATCCATGCATGTTTGAACAGCCTGAGAGTTTAATCTATGGTCTTACATGAAACTTAAGTAACAATCTGTATTTTTAGTGTACTGTATAAAGATATATAATATATATTGTTGTTCAAAGCTGCTGATTCATTCCACACTACTCAGAGTTTCATGTGAGTAAATCGAATATTGAAGGAATGATGAACGATCAGCTTCAAATGAATAAATAAATTCTACAACATGCATTGAGTATTTTTCTCTCACTTGGTCATCCAAGTGTGTGTGCATGTATGTATGTGTGTATGTGTATCTATGTATATCTTTTATCTTTTACTTAAGTCATTGGACTGTGACCATGCTGGGGCACTGCCTTGAAGTGTTTAGCCAAACAAATTGACAGTACTTATTTTTAAGTCTAGTACTTATAATCAGTCTCTTTTGCTGAACTACTAAGATACAGGGATGTAAAATCAGCACCAGTTGTCAAGCAGTGTGTGTGTGGGACAAACACAAAGACATACATACACATATACATGATGTGCTTCCACACAGTTTTCATCTATCAAATTCACACAAGGCATTGGTTGGCCTGGGGCTATAGTAGAAGACACTTGCTCAAAGTACCATGCAGTGAGACTGAACCTGAAACCACATGGTTGCAAAGCAAGCTTCTTAACTACACAGTCAAAGAAGAGAATTTAAAATATTAATTTTCAATATTTTGGCCTGCCTGCCTGCCTGTCTGGGTGGGTGGGTGACTCGCTCAAACATTAATTAACCTACCTAAAGAGTTAAATCTGATATGAAATTTGTTGTGGGAAAGATGTGATTCTGGTTGCTATCTTTTATTTGTTTCAGTCATCCGACTGCGGCCATGCTGGGGCACCGCCTTGAATTTTTAGTCAAATGAATCGACCCCAGTACTTATTGTTTCAAGCCAGGTACTTATTCTATTGATCTCTTTTGCCGAACCGCTAAGTTACAGGGGACATAAACTAACCAACACCGGTTGTCAAGCGGTGGTGGGGGACAAACACAGACACAAGGACACACTATGTTTACTTTGAAAAAAAAAAAAATTTTAATTCAATTTAAAATATTAGCTTCCACAACTTTTGCCTACTTGGTTCAAACACTAATTAGTGTACTTAAAAGGTTAATTATGGCATGAAATTTAATGAAGGAGAGATTTAAGAAACTACATTGAACTGCTGAAGCAAATAACTAGCAGTTGCTTAAATTTTTCTTTTTTTTAGTTAGTAATTTGGTTTGTTGTTTGAAAATGGAGTTTGGTGAGAAAAATCAACTATGATTTTTCTCTCCAAATAAAATAAAATAAAAAAGTTAGATAACAAGTAAAATGGGTCTTTGTAAATTCATTTCCAAATCTGTTAGGGCTTTGATCTCACAGCTGTTTAAACTAAATGACAAACTGAAATTGTAAAGTTTGCTAGGAAAATAATATTTGATTGGCGAGGTGGTGAAGCTGAAGTCTTGCTAAAATATTACAGTATTTGTGTAATTTTTAAAATTCAAAATTAGTCTGCAATTCCAAACCTCAAATTGACAAAATAGAATCTGATGGGAGGAACGAATCCTCAAACTGGAAACCTGGCCCAAATGCTTCCAACAGAGTGAACTCTGCTAAAGGCAGCCAAAATGCCAGGTTGTGGGGCTAACCTGAGTACCAGGTTACGATTATACCTGAAGTAGGCCATGGTAGGATTAGAACTCAAAACACAGAGAGTTGGAACAAATACCACACGACATCCATACAGTTACTATAATCTATCACCTTGGATTAGTATTTTTCTGTTTAATTGACCTCAAAGGGATGAATGGCAAAGTTGGCCTCAGCAGGATGAACTCAGACTGCAGTGAGTCAGGACAAATACTGCGAAGAATTGTGTCTGATGCTCTACCGACTGCCACTTTGCCACCATTGAATTCATGAGTTCTCATCAAAGGGGAGAAACTAATACATGTAAACAAGAAAGCTTATAAAAAAAATCTTTCTGATTTTGGCACAAGGCCAGCAATTTTGAGGAGAAGGGAGAAATTGATTACATTGACCCAAGTACTTGACTGGTACTTTATTTTATCAACTGTGAAAGAATGAAAAAGGAAGTTCACCTTGGCGGCATCTGAACTAATAATCTAAAGAGCCTGAAGAAATGTTGCAAAGCATTTTGTCTGACATAATAATAATAATTCTGTCAACTATGGAAAGTGATTATCCCTTCAAAGCAGTTAAAAAAAAATACCTACAATTGTAATCCTTCAACTAATATCATACTAAGCTCCATGTCATATTTTATATTTAAGATATTTCTTGTACATTTTGCTCTTTTTTTTTTTTTTGCAGTCCCAATTGTTATTTTCATTTTTATTAATGTTATATTCTGGCCATGCATAGCAGGAAGTAGAAAACAACCTTACAGTGCCTGCCCCACAGTTTTTATACTTTCTCCTACATCTGGTTTTAAAATGACACACATACACACACAAACCGTTGCAATAAATGCTCCCTTTGGGTGTTTTCAGATATTCACAGTTGATATTTTGAAGTAAAAACCATTTTAGCCGATTAAGATTGAAACTGTATCGTTTGGCCGAGATTTAAAGCATTAGTTAAAACAGAACAGAACACACACACACACACACATTGAAAATGAGTAATGTGTGTATATAAAATATGTAAGCATTAAATAAATGCCAACTTTTTCAAACGATGCAAAAGTAAATTAGAAGAACAAAACATATATTTTAGGCGCCATGAGGTTAGGTTCTTACCTCCAGATGCTATAGTATCCTCAGAACCTGCTGGGGTAGAATTCATTGTTCCATATCCACTAGAACATTGCAGAGATGTACGGCTTGTTGTTGTGACAGCATTAGTTGTTGGTTCTTCATAATGGGACGTTAGAGCAGCAGTGGTGGCTTCTAGTTCTTTAATGGCTAATTCAAGACTGTTTTGCTGGGCCTGACCAAACAGATATTTAGATATTACAAGATCAGAACATATCGACTGCAATGCATTATATATATATGAGCATGCATTTGTACATATACACATGTATAATATATATATATATATACACACACACACATATGTATATATGTATATATATATATATATATTTTTATGCACACACACACACACACAGTTTCTGAAAAAAAGATAATATAATAATGTATGTATATATATATATATAGTGTAACAAGCTACGTACCAGTGGCTGCCATTTTATTGTATGTTAATAAAAACCTCAACACATGCTACATAAAACAAACAACACCCCATATCTCATTAGTACAATAATAGTCAGTTAAAACATAATTAGAGAGTATTATTTGAACAATATTTAAAGATTTTGTCCCACAAAATTGAAATTTATTGAAACTACATTGGGTAATTTTTATTTAAGCAAAAATGTTTTAATAATTCAAATTGTGAAAATAAACCTCATTGCGGATAGAGATAAGGTAACAAATATATATTTATTTATACATTTATTTAGGACAACCAACTACAAGGATACAAGCTGAAATTTCATTGCTACATCCATAGAATTTTATCTCCTACACAAATCACAACATTTTTCTTGCCTCACTCTATCTGGTTGACAAACAAACTTCACAGTTTTACAATTAAATTATGTAGCAGTTGGCAAGATATCTAATAATAAAGTACTCTATTTAACCCTCTTAATACCAACCTGCTTGAGAGACTGCCCTTGGTTTTATGCTACAAATTCATTGTTTTAAAGTGATCTAAATTAAAACTGTCTCCCATCAAAATTTCATGTTAATTCATGTTTCAGACACTTTGTTATTATCAAAATTAATTAAAAAAAAAAAAAAAGTATATTTATTTCAACAGAAATATACTAATGAAGGGGTTATATTCATACTAGAAGGGTGTCATTTTTCATAAGCATTAGTAAATACAACAGTGTTTATGAGACAATTTTAACATCTAGCCACCCTTTTCAATTGCTAAATCTTAAGTTGATGCCATAACTTTTCATACCATTATGAATGGCAGGAAGAAAGGTTCAGTATTTTCAGAGCAATAAAATCTAGATTACAGAGCTTGTAGTAACTGAACTAATGTCTAAGTTATTCACCATTCTCATATTTAATTGGCAGTCTTAATAGTGATTAATGTAGAATATTCCAGAAATACCAAATAGAATGGTATTACGAGACTATTGAGCAATTATCAAAGAGCAAAATATTCATTATCTGAGATTACCCAATTGTAATTCTCCTGTAAAATCCCCAACATTAACAGAATTATCTTTTACCATCTTTCTTAACTCTTTGCTTGTCCTGTGTATCATATGTGATAGACAGGACATATTTTCCTGTTATCCATGTATCATGTATGATACACATTCCCAACCACCAGAGTAACCTGGGACTGACTAAAAGTCTGAAAACAAACATGGATGTTTAGGACAAACTTATGAAAATGCTTTGGATAGGCAAGGGTTAAGAATCGCCAGTAGAATATTGACCAAGTGTAAAACCTCAACCACTCCTCAACACAAAAATATACATGCAATATTAAAATCCAGCTTTCTTTAGACATATGAACAACATTTTAAACTTCCCCATTAATGTCTTTGAAACTATTTTGATTAAATAGAAATAGCATTTAATATATAAAAAACAATAACAACAACCTTAATCAGAAACAGCAAATATAATAATGAACAAGCTTTAAGTAGAAATCATGCAAATATACTACGTTCATTTTGTATTTTTTGTTTTCTAATTTATAAAATATAAAAAAATGAAAAAAATTCTCAAAAGACCACAAAAAGCTTTTTTTTTTTTAAAAAATTCACCAAGGTTATCTACCTAAATTACCTGCTACTTAACTAAATTAACTAACTACATATACAAATAAATTAATCCATGCTTTTTGTTATATAATAAAGGGTTTACATTTCCATTTTACTAAACACATCAAATTTGTTTGATGTAATAACTTTTCACCTCCAAAAACGTTAGTTCTGTCTTATTCAAATACGTACATACAACGCAGAAAAAAAAAAGGAAGAAAGCACAAATAAACATTCTTTACAACATATAAAGCAATCGTTATGAAAGTTAATAGAAACAAACAACAAAAAGGATTCAAATGTAAGGGAATGACACAGAAATCCTCAAAATGCACAAGTTCTTTCCTGTAGGTCCTGATATATAACAAAAGGTTTCATGCAATGTAGAAGTGACTGCATGCACTACAAATAAGAATAACCCCAGCACCCAAATCAATGATCAACTCTCAGTATTTCTTTTACTTCATAGATATTTTTCAAAATATATATGTTGAAAAAAAAAAAAAACAATTTAGAATGTTGTATCTAAATATAGTTATATTTTCTTTGTAGATAACAGGTAATTAAATAATTTTAGTATAATAATGGACTGAGAATTTATCATTGAATTTAGAATATAATATATATATATAAAAAGTTTGTTGGTGCAAAATGTATTTAGATATTTAATATTCCAAAATAAATATGATTTCAGAGTAATGGATCTTGAAGAAAATAAGTTATAAACCGAGTCACATAAATATTTTGTTCAAAGAGTTACCTCCCTCTACTACTTTTTATTTGTATCAAATGAAATAGCTGACTTCTCTATCTTTATTTAAATGGAGATAACATATTTTCTTTCTTGCTCCACTAATAATGAAATACAGAGAATATAAAGGATTCTGGACGTTATATTAAAGTGAGAGTTGATAGATCTACCTACATTCATTAATTAATAATTATTACTAATAATAATTAATGGTTATTTTTACAGTGAAATTCTTCATGCCTAAACATAATATATATTAAAGAGATAGGAGTTAATATTAAGCAAAAACCTTACCCCCTCCCTGACCCACACATGAAAAAAAAAATGCTTGATATGGATTCCCAAATCAATTTCACATTTTTTTAAATTAAATTTTCTTAGGTTTTGTGACTTAACACTTGTAAAATTTACTGTGTGCAAGAACAAAGATAAAGGTTATTTCTTTGCCATCACCATTTTAAATTTTATTTCCATGCCTGCATGTGTTGAATGGATCATCACAATCAAACTCAGTCTATATTTGAAGTTACTGCTCTCCTAGATGGATTAGAGAACCATGTCTTGTTCATATATGTTCCACTGGGACAAGATTTGTAATGCTTCAGCCACTTTACTTGAGTGTATTGAGTGCTTTCATCATAATACCAGTAATAAAGATTTCTTTGAGGATATATATATATATATAGCATTTCATCATCGTTTAACGTCCATATTTCATGTTTGCATGGGTTGGACAGTTTACCAGGATTCAACAAGTCTAAGGACTGCATCAAGCTCCAGTGTCTGCTTTGGCATGGTTTCTATGGCTGGATACCTTTCCTAACACCAACCACTTTAGACTGAACTGGGTGCTTTCTCGTGGCACCATCAATTAGTGAGGTTGCCATGCAACTTGCAAGTCTAATATCCCCTTCCACTCAGTGGGGCTACAATAGAGATAAAGGTGGCTTTATGCTAGGAGATGAGAGGTTAAAATATAAGAGAAAAAGCCATATAACCTGGCTATCAATTGCATTCGAGGATGACTTGGTAGTATGTATTGGACTTTCATTAATTTAGTTGCCTATGTAGTTGTGAACAGATGCAGACACCCTCGTGTCTGCCTACTCTTGACCTAGTTGAATATCCAGAATGTTACAGCTGGAGAGAGAGAAAGTTGCAGCAATGATGTGGATGGTACTTTATTTATTGATCCCTGAAGGATGAAACAAAGTTGACCTTGCTGAGATTTGAACTTAGACCCTATAGAGAGCAAGAACAAATACTGCAGGGAATTCTATCCAATGCTCTAATAGCTCTGCCATATATATATATATATATATATTTTCTGTCTTTATTTTCACAGTTTAATATTCGTGAAAAGTACCCAGTACATCATATAAAGTGGTTGGTGTTAGGAAGGGAATCCAGCCATAGAGACCTTGCCAAAACAGACAATTGGGGCCTAGTACAACTCTCCAGCTTGCCAGTTCCTGTCAAATCATCCAACCCATGCCAGCATGGAAAATGTACATTAAATGATGATGATAATTCTCCTTGTAGCTCATAAAAGTAGTTTTGTCTTTATTGTAGAAGCATTAGTAGGCTCTATAACAGAGGATGTATAATATAATATATGATATTATAAGCTATTATAATATAAACTATTTGCAGTGGTAAAAGAGATTCAATATGTGTTAAGGTCAAACTTTAAATAAATGGTTTTAACTATTACCCCCATTGTCATTGTCCTAATTTTTGTTACAACAAGCATTTTCTGGCTGAGAACATTGATTGCAGAATATCAACTTGGTGACATTTTTCATGTCTACCAAACATACAATTTGACTGGAATGTTTTATAAATGAAATTAAATATAAAAATAAAATTTTTAAAAAATCACAAGATCCATTTGTGGAAATAGCAGATGATTGATTGATTTCTGAAATGTTAATACAATCAAAAGCGGGTTTGATTTAGAAGTAAATCAAAGTGTAGTTGTAGTAGTACATGCATATCTACCAAAAATAAGGTTTCCTTTGCAAGTGATATACATATCAACGTGAAAAGAAGAAATGGTAAGAACATTCATGCAATTACTATGAGTATCGTGCTTTTGATGTAAATCCACATGAAAAACGCTTAGCAGGGAAAAAAAATTTTTTTAATGAATATTTGCTGAAATAAATTTAGAAAATGATTGATGGAATAAAAGAGGAGAAAAAACAATTCTTTGTCTGGTTAGCAGTGATATATGGATATGTTAAATGGTATTGTGGTGTTTATTATGGTGATGCTGAGGTTAATTATTTCATGAGTTATGAAGTTTTGATGGAGCCTAAACTTGGCACCAAATTCTGTGATGCAGGTATTAAGTTTATGATAATAAAAAAAAAATTCTCCTAAGATAAAGTGTTATATATATATATATAGGCATATATAGGTATGTATAGCATATCTGATGTACAATAATATTGGTAGTTGCAGGTTTCCAATAGGCTAATCATTTGAGTCATTGTATTTCTGTTGGTGAAAATTACAAGGGGGTGTTGTGCAACTCGCTACAGAACAATTACCACAAAGAATATTTCTATTCAAATGCATTTTTTAAATGTTTGTTTACACCTTTCTGCTGAGGCCATAAATGTGTTCTATTCTTTTTTTTGTATATGTCTAAGTGTCCTCTCAGTTGGAGATTAGTTGGGAAAAATCACTGTGCTGATGACACTTATTAAGGAAGAAACATGTATTCACAGTTGTCCTCTTGTCTTCAGACAATCAGACTGTCTTTTCTTTAATGGCATGTCAATTTTTGCTTTTTGAGGTTATCCATCCCCTTCTCAATTGGGGGTTGGTCCCAATTGCCTCCAAGTTATTATTCTATCATCTCTGAAAGTGGAGATAATTTCAATAAATCAAGAATTTATGTTATATGGTATATTTATATGTTATATTTAATATACATTTATTCCTCTTTGTTCTTGAAATACATGCCCCAGACCACTCAGTGGACCTCAAGTAGAGATGGCATGTCATTGATGAGGATGCAAATGGTCAAGGAAGAACTTTGGAAAACCTAGCTGATTGATTGATTGACCGAATGATTAATCAATCTAGTTAATTGGTTAACAAACTGTCCTTCCTGGGTTACAATGAAATATGTATATGCGTTTATATATATATATATAATACTTATATAACTGGTAGTGTGCCAGTAAGTGTACACAAATGTAACTTAATCTATTGGAATTTTATATCTGACTATTTCTTAACCAAGATCTGTCAAAGTCTGTTATTCAGATCCACTGAATTCTAATCAGAAGTTTGTGATAAAATCATTTTAGCCATTGGATATAAATCCATTCACAAAAGGATTATTGGATATAAATCCAATCACCAAAGTATTAGAACTAAATCCAATCACAGAAGGATTATCCCCTATATTCTATGATATAATTTTGCTTAGTGAAAACTAAATGGAAGGAGTATTGCTGTGTAAACCTAACTAGGGAATGACTTCAGTATTTTTTATTATTAACATTGTTTTATGAATATATTAATGAAATCTGAGATGCGATTGGATTGGATTGCCTATGTTCAGTCCATTACAAAACGAAGGCCTTAGCATGTTCTCTCCACCAACCATAGTCTAATGTGGAGGCCGTGAATTTGAGCTTGAGATCATACTGGTTTGACATAGCTTGGCAGAGGGGTACAGTTTTTATACTCCAGGAATAGTTAAATTGATTACATCAACCCCCCAGTGCTCAACTGGTACTTATTTTATTGACCTCAAAAGGATGAAAGGAAAAGTTGACCTTGGCAGAATTTGAACTCAGAACATAAAGACAGATAAAATATCGCTAAGCATTTTTGAGATATAATCCTTGAAATGATTTATAATTTGGATGTTTTTTTTAAACAAAAGGGTCAAAGATAAATAAGAAATTTGGAAATAGTTTTTATGTACTTAATATATTTCTCATTAGAAAATAGGTTTTAAATATCTGTTATGAGCCTTCAGACCCATTAGGCCTCAGCTTATAGTTTCTGTGGTGTGTAAGTAACTGATAGTTCAATAACTTCCCACCATCTGAATGGGACACCAGTTTGTCATAGGGTTACCCCCCCCCCCAGATGTTGCTGGTACTCATTCTTACTTGAATGGATTGATAACACAATACAGCCAACCCCACTGTGCAGGACACCAGTCTGTTGCAAAGTAAACTCCCAGCCACTTCTTGCACTGACTGAGAGTACAATATACCCATTCACTTGGATGGGAAGCCAGTCTGTTACAGAGTTAATTTCCTAGCTGCTTCTGGTACTCATTATCAGCTGAGTGGACTGGAGCAATGTGAAATGAAGTGTTTTACTCAAGAACACAATGTGCTGTCTGGTCTAGGAATTGAAACCTTGATCTTACAATTGCAAGTTCAACACCCTAACCACTAGGCCAAGTAGCTTCACAGTAGAAAAAAAAAACTTCACTAAACACTACAACCCTGTTATGTCAGAAATAACATTTTAAGCCCATTCTGCAACTCTTTCGAGAAATAACACCTATTTTTATCTAATCAACATCCAAATGTTTAGTCTTTTACTTGTTTCAGTCATTGGACTGCAGCCATGCTGGAGGACTACCTTGATGGATGTAGTCAATCAAATTGACCCCAGCACTTCTTTTTAAGTCAGGTACTTACTCTACTGGTCTCTTTTGCTGAATTGCTAAGTTACAGGAACATTAACATACTAACAAAAGTTGTCAAGCATTGGAGGACAAACACCAAGATACACAATGGGATTCCATACAGTTTCCATCTACCAAATCCACTTGAAAGGAATTGGTCAGCCTGGGGCTATAGGAGAAAACAATTGCCTGGGGTGTCATGCATTGGAACTGAACTTGAAACCACATGGTTGCAAAGCAAACTTCTTAAATTTTTTTTTGTACCCCATAATTATAAAACACTCAAATCATATATATACTTGTTCATGTTTTGCTATATATGTTGTACCTAATATGGAAAATAGTAATCACCATTTTTTTTCTATAAAATGTTTTTATAAAAAAAATAAAATAAAAAGAATGAAAACATTCCAACTCTGAATTTTAAATCAGCAATTCTTTTGTTGTTGTTGAGAGAGTATGACTGCTAACGTGTATATAAATGATATCTGTGTACTGATCATGGAATTTTTTACTATATAAATACTGCTGATGAAGGCTATATATATATATATATATATATATATATACATACATATATATATATATAGGTATAGGTATACAGACATTCCATGTACAAAGCTTATTATCATGCAACAAATGAACTGTGTGTTCTGCTGAGCATAACAATAAATTAAAGCCACACTTTCTCGATATTAACTTTGAACATTTTCAAGTTCTTAAATAGTATAATTTGTCAATACCAATGAGGGGAGAAAATATTCAACACAAGGTTTTATCCACAGATGTTTTGTTTTTTTTAACTAATGTATCTATTAGCCAATGTTAAATTAGTGAAATTTTCCAGCGTTATTTTCATCATCATCAACATCAATTTTTTCATGCTTGTATGGGTCAAATGGAATTTGTTGAGGTAGATTTTCTACAGCCAGATGACCTTTCTGTCACCAACCTACAAAAGTTTCCAAGTAAGGTAATATTTTCTGTGGTCAGACAGGTTTTTCATGGAAGACTGGAAACAAACTACATTGTATCACAGTGTTGCTCACTTACAACCATCACCTGGCAGGAGAAGGGTACACCCAAACCCACATATATACATATATATTTATGACTGACTTCTTTCAGTTTCCATCTACCAAATCCACAGACAAGGCTTTGGTCAGCCTGGGGCTATAGTAGAAGACACTTGCCCAAGGTTCTGTGCAGTGGGACTGAACCTGAAACCACATGATTGGGAAGCAAGCTTCTTAGCCACACAACCACAACCATTCAAATATATCTAAATGGATATTCTTGAATATGAAGCTATATGGTACTTTGTTCTCTTACAATGAATCGACAAAACAAGAGGGTTATTGCATGAACAACAGTTGTTTGTGAATCCACAAAAATGAAAGGGTCATTTATTAATGACAGTCGTTGAAGGTATGTTAGACAAAAACACCAAACAACATTCGATCTAGATTTAAATTTGAAAGCAGAAGCTTCGTACAAAATGACAGGAAGATCTGAAAAATTTCCAGGTTGCAATTTGGTAAAGCAGGAGACAAAAGCACAGATTTCTGTATATCAACCTTAATTAAGTAGGCCTATGAAATTTCACTGACCAAATACGATCATTTTGTTTTCCTTTTTAAATAGTAGCCTTTAACCCTTTAGCATTTAAAACTGGCCATATTTGGCCAAAATATTATACTTGTTTTATATTTAAACCAGCCAAATCTGGCCTTTGACACTTACCCCACAATGTTTTTCTAAAAAGTAAACAATCGCATTACTGGAATCTTGAAGCTATGAGAAAATGCATGATTAATTCAAAACAATGTGAATAAATAAGCTTTACATTTGACCGAATAATCTCAATGCTAAAGGGTTAAGTATCGTGACAACATGTCTAACATAAGTTGATGCTGTTGGATCAAACGCCCACTATTTATAATCTACAGTTAGAGAATGAACAAGATTACACATCATTTAAAAAACATTTCTTCAAGAAAGAGTGGCTTCAATTTTTTTTTGTCAATAGCAAAGACATTAGCAAGCAGGAGAAAAAAAAGGCAAGATATTTGTGGTGACCCTGGTGAAATGTGCTCAAAGCGGACATTGGTGCAGCTGCTGCAATGTGTTGTTAGCCCAGCAATATATATAAGTAATAGTAGTAGTAACATGACTAAATGATTAAACAACACTGAAGAGGAAAAGAAGAAGGAGGAGGAGGAGATTGTTAAGTATGGAGGTGATCAGTCTTGCCTGGTTAGAACCCTTTTGACTCGTAACCGAATCTGAGTCGGTGTCATCATCGTAGTCGCTGTGTAGAGCAGCAGTACAGTTTTCTAAGTCCCTGATTGCCTCCTGAATGTCGAGCAAATCCAACAAAGACTGCATGTGGGAGAGATATATATCAGCAGAGAAGATGAAAAATGGATGCACAGAATGGAAAAAAAAAAGTTTCAGAAAAAAAAAAAAAAAATTGTAAGGAGAGAGAGAGAAAAAGACAGGTGATAGATTTGTTAACATAAGCAAACTCAGAAGAAGATTTATGATGCTGGCAAAAGTTCTGAGCATAGCAAGAAGTTCTTTGATTTTTTTTTTTCGTTTGATTTTTAGTTTATTATTTTTTTGATTTTTAATGGCTAAAGAAAAGACTAGTAGAAAGAATACTTATTACTTCTTATTTGATTTAACAAAGTAATTGTTAAATGTTTAAAAAAATGAGGGGTTGGGGAAGGATAACTTGTAGCACATGGAAAGCAGAATAGCTATACAGAATATGTACCATAGTTTTGAATATTGTGTGAAAATTTTAGAAAATAAATCCCTGCAAACTTGATGGATACTAATTCTATTCTAATATCAATACACACTCACACATACACATATAGTCTCTCAGTTTAAGACGTCTGTTGTAGCTTGCTCGAAGCATTGCAATAAAGAAGTAAAATAGCAAAAATAGTAAAGTTGGAGAGCTTGTTAACAATGTGGCAAAGAAATAAACTAATAACTCTGGTTATTAAATTTATACCTTTTCTGCATTGTAAGAAGCTCTTTGTCTTTACTATTTTTACTAATCTCTCAGTTTATTTTTAATATTTCTTTTCTTAGAGAAGATAAAGTTGAAAAAAATAATAATATTAATCTGTTCATATTTTGACACAAGGCCAGCAAATTTGAGGGGAGGGGGCAAGTTGATTACATCAATTCGCACTTATTTCATCGACCCTGAAAGGATGACAGGCAAAGTTGACTTTGGTAGCATATGCACTTAGAACAGGTGGCGGAAGAAATGTTGCTGGGCATTTTGTGCAGCGAGGTAACAATTCTGCCAGCTCACCACCTTAATAATAATAATCTGCATTCATTGTATTCTTTATTTTTTTTTTTTTGTTATTACTTTTCAAATATATTCTCAAATCATTTAAAATCGAGTTCTCATTATTCTAAGGATTTGTTTATTAATCCACTTTGCCAAATCGTTATTAAAGCTGATTCTAGTTGATCAAAACCAATTGTTAAATGCCAAGAAACTAAAATACTGAAAATTAATTTACTTAACAATTTGCCCTTTTTTTCCCCTCAAATAATTATGATTTAATTTCACAATTAAACTCAAAGAAATAAGATGAAAAGGAGAAAAAAACCCGGAGAAACAAAAACAAAAAAAACAAACAATTGTTTAAAACATTAATGAGCTACACCCAATGACTGAGGTTTCAAAATAAAATGATATTGATTGACAATGAATTTTTCTGAAAATATAAAATTCATAATGCCTGTTGGCAAAAGAAAACAGGGGAAATGAAGGTAAAAGCAACTACTATAGTTTTTACTGCTGCTGGAAAATAGCTGAAGCTAAATCAAGCAGAGAAATGTTGAGTAAATTCTTTTATTCACACACAGACACTATGTGCTATATGAATTACTGAGCTGTATCTTTATGATTGTCAGATAGCTTCTGCTGAATGGTATGTAGATAAAAATTAATGAAGTTAATATTCCTAATCTAAACTTTGGTGGCAGAGGTAGTAGTGGTGGTGGTGGATTTTCGTTTGTTCGACGATGAGGATTCAGTCGTTTGACCTACTAAATTATCTGCTCCTGAATTAATGTATACATAGCTGTATACTATAGCCTCGGGCCGACCAAAGCCTTGTGAGTGGATTTGGTAGACGGAAACTGAAAGAAGCCCGTCGTATAT
>JAOPUL010000002.1:52483267-52495663 GCA_027564515.1 Octopus rubescens | reverse complement strand
GAAAGTATGAAGCCATAAGGTAACTTAAAATGAAAAAACAAAAACAGAAGCATATATATATATATATATATATATATACATACAGAGTGCTGCAAAAGTAGGTATATAGTAAGGGTTATAACTAGAATTATAATAGAGGTACTATTCATTATTACTATGAATTCTAGTATTAAATGAATCCTAGCACCTCTATTATAATTCTAGTATAACCCTTATTGTATACCTACTATTGCAGCCCCCTCTCTCTCTCTCTCTATATATATATATATATATATATATATATTAATAGTAAAAAGTGAGGATATCTCGCCAACTTTTGACACAAGACGCCTATTACTGGCATGTCTTTAGGAACAAGAAAACGTTTTTTTATTCCAGTTCCTGTTCATTGGTTTGGATTATCAGTAAAAAGAATAAGAATAAATACTTAAAAACTGAAGAGTGTAATAATGTTAAGGGAAATCATCCCAGAATAACTACACCAGCATTTCTCAAGAGATCAGGGAATGCTTGGTATTTCAGAAGATGAGCCACTGCCAAGGCATATTAAAATGTATTGTATGTTACAAAGAAATATATATATATATATATATATGTATGTATATTTGCTTGGGAATGAAGCCAGATATATAACTGGCAGTTTTGAGATGTTCACGCTTCGTTGACATAAAAGAAAGCAGATTGCGACTTGCAATTGAGACCAAGTTGTGCTGACTGGCTGCACCATTTACAGAGAACTTACTGACATACTAAGGTTGGCAGCCACAATATAGAACAGAAGGCAAAAAAAAAAAGATATTAATAAATTAGCAGGAGTTGTAAGTTACTAGTATTGGGGGTGGGGGTGGGGGAGAAATAAAAAGATGCTAGGATGACATATAAGATATAATTCTTCTTAAATTAATAGCTGCAGTTCTCAGATGTAAAGTATAACATGTATTCAACATGATATATTTTGGAAGAATAGGGTGGGTGGGAGTGTTCTTTTACTTTTTTGTCATAAATGCATGCAAATGCACATTATTGTTGTCAATGTGCATATATATATATGTGAAAATTATCAGGCATATATTGACAGTTTCTTACATCCTAACAAAATTTACTAGCAGAAAAATACTATGATTTCCACATGTGTGTGTGTGTGTGTGTGTGTGTATGTGTGTGTATGCATGTAATTACAATAGTTTTCTTTTTATACACACATGTATATATTCTCACATATATATATATATAATTTGAAGTAGAGAGAGAGAGAGAGAGAGAGAGAGAGAGAGAGAGAGAGCAAGTGATATATATATATACACTTATATGTATATACATAGAGAGAGAGAGAAACTTTCATTTGGATTCTTGAAGTAAGCTTAAACTGCTTGATGCCACTGTTACCTTAAAAAAAAAATTAAAAAAAAAGATAAGGGTGAACAAAATGGCACAACAGTACATTGGCTATATGTCCCTTTAGGATGGAGTCGGCTTCGATACATCCTCATCATCACCATCACCACCACCATCATCATCATCACCTTTGCATAAAACAAACTATTATTATTGGATATGCACTGCAGCATGGCGAGTACTTGATTGCATTTTTCTCTTGTGTAAACGAGTCAACGGTGAAGGATAGAATGCCAGGAGAGACGAAAAAATGGTGCGTATTTGCAAGAATTAAGCGACAAAGGAAAACGAAAGGAAACACAGATGAAATGATAAATGTTCCATCAGCAGTAAATAACATATATTTCAAAGATCACACAAAATGTATTTAACCCTTTAGCATTCAGGTTATTCTGTCAAATGTAATGTTTATTTATTCACATTGTGTTAAAAATTAATCATGCATTATCTGGTAGCTTTGAAACTTCAATGATGTGATTGAATATTATTAGAATGACATAGTAGGGTAGGTCTGAGAAGTTGGATCTGGCCAGTTTGAACACAAAATCGGTCAAATATGGCCAGTTTAAATACTAAAGGGTTAAATCTATTTATCTGTATATATTTTTCAATTTTATAAAATGTTTTATCTAAAATCCAGTATCTATGTCCATGGGGTATTGTTATAAAGAAAAGATAAATTACTCACCCTCCCTTTGCCCCAGTCCCACCCCCTCTCCAAGATTAAAGATTAATTCAGTTATAATCTTCTATTACAAGAACACCGTTCAATGAACATTTTTTTTTAAAAATTCATAATTTATTTATTTTGTGAAACATCAGATGAGAAACATCAACATCAACCTTTATGAACAAATTTGTAAGTATGCAAAACTATTTTTAATAATACTAGTATGGCTTATATAATGGAGAGGGAACCCTTTGTAAGAAATCCTGCCAGAGAAAACCTCTCTAACACCGGTGGCATGATGAAATGCATCCATCTGCAGAAACCACATCAAAAGTAATTACAAAACACACACAATCAGCACAGTTGACCAGAGATTATTTTCTCTGTTGTTGCGTGAAATGACGAAAAACTCTGACAAATGGTGAAATGTGAGACTTGTCCAACTATGCCAGCATAGAAAAAAACAAAAAAAAAACTGGATATGAAATAATGATGATGATGGTGAAGATGATTATTGGTGAACTTGCAAAATAATGATGGGAGTGAAACAAAATTTAAGGCCAAAAACCTTTACTATCATAGTAATTCATAATTGGAATAGGTCATAATTGGAATAGGTCACAATTGGAATAGGTCACAATTTCCAACCAAGATTTTTTAGTTTAATTCCTTTTCTTATAATTACTATTGTTTATTTTTTTAAATAATTCTTAAATTCAATTATTCTGATTTTAAAAATCCAAAAATAATCACAAGCCTTCTGTTTTCTTTAGCTGGTGTTTATGAAAAAATCTGAAGAAGTAGCGTGCCATGACAGCTATACTTATGTGCAGCAAACACATGTTTGATAACGATGCTTATTTACATCAAACAAAATGTTTGATAATGCTCATTTCTATCAAATGTCTTGATAAACAATGTGGAGAGAGTAATAAAATGAATAAGGACAAAACTATATTTAAAATAGAATAGAGAGAAAAAAAGAAAAAGAAAAGTGCATAAGTGTTTGATGAGAAACTATTTCAGCACCATAGTTATTTATAGTAAATATAGTTGCAAGCTAAAGGGTAGGGAGGAAGTAACACAGGGAGGGGTTAAAGGTTAAGGGAAAAGGCTATATACAAAAAGACAAAGGATCCAAGCTTGGGAAGAGAGCAATCATGCTAACTATATAGAAAGTCATTAATATAAAAAAAAAAAAAATGTTTTTTTACCTGGAATGGATTTTGGCTGTGACAAGGAAAGAAAAAAAAAAAAAAAAAAAAAGCAAAACAAAAACAAATACAAGGTGTTAAACCAGACATATTTTACCTGTACAGATTGCTTGGAGCATAAACTTACACTGCTGACCTGCGAGGGACTACGGAACCGGTAGTGATGGTGTGTTGGGGAGTAGGATTTGGCAGAAGAGTCAGATGAGCTGTTTATGCTACTGTTGCTACACATACTGGATTTCCGTGAACCAAGTGAACTTGGGGAGCTTGGTGGTGTCTGAAACAATATGATGGGGTAGGGTCCCGGATTAGTGCGCGGATTCAATCACAAATAAAATAGGGAAGGAAGTAGCGGAAGTGGGGTGAGATTTTGCTATCCAACTAAAACAAAAAAAAAATTGCTGTAAAAAATAACAATGGAGGAGAAGGCTATGATGAGAATCGTTAAGGAATTGAAAAAAAGAGGTTATTGAAACAAGACAGTTAACTGAGTAATGAGTGATGCATAATGAGGACTGAACGTGATGATTTTTCGATACCGTATTACGTAAAAAGATTGACAAGTTATTAGACATGAATTGAAAGTAACCCAAATTATTATTTCTTTCTATTTATTTGGCCAGCATCAATTCTATGACATGGTTAATGTATATGAGTAAATTTTAAAACCAGGAAAGACTTTTTCTAAAAGAGAAGCTAACTCAATTGAATCGTGACAAACACAACATGATTGTATGCAAACTAGGAAAAGAATAACTAATGTTTTACCAAAATAAAAAAAAAAGATGGTAATGTGATTTTTTTTATTTCATCTTAAAAATTATTTTATAAAACAAGCTACTGTATACATACACAGCAGATGTTGACATGACATAAAAGAAAAAAAAAAAAGACAAAACAAATAAAACCCAATTTTGCTAGCATTTTAGTTCTTTCAAACCAACTGCTTGGTTGTGAAAACTCTCGATAAAATAAAAGCAAATACGAGATTATGGGCATGTCTGAAGACCTGAACCTAACATCGCTAACTTAATACCAAACCCAAAGGAGAAATTTAATAAAATACAGCCATTGTAGAAATTCTAACAAAATCCATTAATTTTACTAAGAATTTAAGATTAAAAAAAAAAACTCCGAAGATATTGAAAAACTATGGATTTTTCAAGGTTTGTTTAAAGTTCTATTGAAAAGAATTTGTTCGTATTAAACTCTAAAGATATATTCGTAATTCAGAGTAAAAGAATATATCCGTATTACTAGCCTCTTTTATGCTAAAATTTGTAATTTGTTTCTCTTTACTTTAGCTAAAGCTTGTGTATGTTGTTTTGGTTTATTATAATATCATTTCTATATAATGCATATGCACATTTTAATGAAGTTGGAACATTTTAAGAAATGCAAAAGAACAAAAGAAGCAGGAATGATATGTGCACAACAAAAGCATGTAACATTTTTTTTTCAAACAAACGCACATGCATGCACATGCACACATATTATATATATACATATATATGTGTGTGTGTGTGTGCATAATGAATCCCAAAAGCAAAGACAACAAAGTGGATTCCCCAAAATATTGCATTTTAACAATTGCAGTGAAAATTTCCAGAGATATAAATATCATTCAGAAGAAGTAGAAATAAAAGGAATAATAATTTGACAAACTGCATGGATATGCATCACCAAAAAGCTTAAAAGAAGGAATAAAAAAAAAAACAAAAAAACGAATTTAATCTCTTCAAGCAGCCTTTTACCATGTTACATGTAGTTAAGAACATGTTTTGGATAGCTTTGTGTAAGATTGCATTGCTTTAAATTCCTTTTAATTAAAATTATGGTTTCTTGATCTAGCTTTGCTGATCATCTTTTAATGAAAAGAAATACATGAATAAAACAAAAAAACAAAAATGAAAAATACCGCATTAAAAAAAAATTTTTAATAAAAAATAAATAAAATTATACATGTTATTATATATATATATATATATATATATATTGCACATATTCAAAAAAATGAAAAATAAATTGGCTCTGAAATGAAAGAATGGTTAATTTTACATGGAATGGTGTGATGAAATGAATATTTGTGTTGTTTTTTTTACTCTAGAAATGTCATTTTCAAGATAATAAAAAAGCAGCAAGTATTATCATTGTTTGCCAAAATAATCTAAATTTCTATTCCCTTAGATCCTAAGATAATTATAAATACTATTCCGTCATATTATGTTATAATAAGTGCCTTAAGAAATAAGCAGAAATCGTTAATAATAATTTTAAAAAAAGAGACTTCACTGGCATATTTCAGAAGAACTGATAATACTGAATATACACACACAGAGAAAAATGAGGATGTTCTGAAATGGTAAGTTAATAAGTTCTAAAAACCAGTTTGAAAAAAAAAAAAAAAGTGAGACAAGACAGGCAAGAATAGCTTGATAATTTTAGTATATTGAGAAAATTCATTTTTTAATAATTAATTTGAAATTATCTCGCCCTTTTCTTCGCAAGTCTAACAACTTATAAGATTTTTTTTTTTTTTCAAACTAAGAGGGTAATTTCAATTTATTAATTTTTTTTTTTGCATACTCCATTCAGTTGAACCATACATGGCCAACTGCTTTAAATGGATTATATTAATGTATTGGCTTAAAAGAAAATAATTCTGAAATAAGCAAAAATCCACAATTATAAACTTCTTTGGCATATTTTAGAAATGAGAATGCTAGACATACACCCACACACAGAACAATGGATATTTTCTGAAACAATAAGTTCATGATGAGTTCTAGAAACTAATTTTAGTTTTAAAAAATGTGAAAATAAATACAAAAAAAAAAAAAAATGCTTGATAACTTTAGTATATTGATTAAAATTATTTTTTAATGATCAATTCTTAATTTATTGAAATTATCTTCCCTTTTCCTTACAAGTCACTAAAGACATCTGCTTGGATTCTGTTAAGGTAATTTCAATTTATTAAGAATTTTTCTTTTTTGCATACTCCATACCTAGCTGATTATTTTTAGACGGATTATATTAATATTTTGGCTTAAACAACAAAACAAAAACACACAATTAATTCTGTGAAAGGAGCAATTAATAAATAAAACCAGTAACTTTAAGGTGAAAACTATTATTTAAAATTTTTTTTTTTCTTAAAAAGGATTAACATGTTATCCAAGAGCAAAGCATTAATTTAAGGGATTATTTCAACTCTGCAAAAGTTTTTGTTTCTTAAACAGTTAAGACAAAAGAAAGAAAAAAAAACTATTTATGATACAACAAAAATTAGAGGATCCTGTTTATAATGAATTCAATGGGGACATAAAATAACTCAACACACTCAATATAGAAAAGGTTACTTACTTAGATACAATCATGTACCAAGACAACTCCAAAAGATTAAAATAAATCTTACCTTTCATGCAAAGAGTTAAAAAAAAAACCCACAAACAGTACCCCCCCTTCAGATTCAACACCCCATTTCCTTTGTATTTGTTCTACATACTAATTATATATATATATACTCTCTAATTACTGCCCCACTTCTATAAAGAATTAATCAAGAGCTGAAAAATTAAACCAGCTTATTTGATGCTAAAATGAAGGTATGTGGCCTAGTGGTTAGGGTGATTGGCTAATGATCATAATGTTGTGGTTTCAATTCCTAGACCAGGCAATGTGTTATGTCCTTGAGCAAGGCACTTCATTTCACATTGCTCCAATCTGCTCAGCTGACAATGCATACCCGCCTAGTGATGGTGTCACTCTCTCTCCATCCATGCCACATCCCAAATGTGTCACGGGAACAGAGAGTGGGAGAGTCGATAGGGTGTCAATGTCTGCTTGGGACTACACAGGCACCTAAAACAATTAGCAACAGTATGGTAGGTATTACCAAGCCATACTATTTCGTGATTGATGGCTGACTCTTATTTACTGCCCCAGAATTTCTGAGTGCAAAATTATGACAGTTTAGTTCTCTGATTGGGTAAATATATGCCAGTATTACCGTAATGCAAAGAAGAACAGCAGTATATGTAGCCATTCCAGGTAATCTTAACTGAGTAAGGAATTTCTTTAGCTTTAGTAATTGCAGATGATGATAATCCTTTCTCCTATAGGCACAAGGTCTTGAATTTTGGGGGAGTAGGATGGGGATAGGTCGATTTAATTGACTCCGATTCTCAACTGGTACTTATTTTATTGACCTACTCCCATGAAAAGGATGAAAGGTAAAGTTGACCTCCACAGAATTTGAACTTAGAATGTAAAGCTGGGAGAAATGCCACAATGCATTTTGTCTAGCATGCAAACAATTCTGCCAACTTGTCACCTCAATAATAATAATAATAATCCTTTCTAAAATAAGGGAGGGGGGCTAGTCAATTATATCGACCTCCAGTGCTTGACTGGTATCTATTTCATCGACCCTGAAAGGCAACATCGACCTCAGCAGCATTTGAACTCAGAATGTAAACAACTGGAAAAAATGCCACTAAACATTTTGTCCAACTCACTAATGTCAGCCAGCAGACCACCACCATAATAATAATCCTTTCTATACTGGACACAAAGGCCTGGAATTTTCAGGGATGGGGATAGTTGATTCAATCAATCCCAGTACTCAACTGGTACTTATTTTATCGACCCCCGAAAGGACGAAAGGCAAAGTCGACCCTGGTGGCATTTGCACCACCACCATAATAATAATAAAAATAATAAGCAGGGCAAATTACCAAATTTTAATTAGTGTTCTTTGAATTAAACTTAACAATACTAAATAGTTCTAACAAAAAAAAAAATGACTTAGTTTCAGTTTCAATAATCAGACAACTTACAAGAAAATTCCGTAGAATAAATAAAGCAGAAATTTAAACATGATTCTAAGTAAACATATAAGACCATTACTAGGAATAAAATATATTAAAAAAGGTAAAAAAACAAAAGCAAAAAACATCAATAACACATTAAAAAACAATATATTGTTAATAATACAAACATATAAAGCCAAGTTAAATATAAACAACAAAAGCAATGACAAGATGGATGGGGAGGGAGGTATTATAACAAATCCATGAATTTAAGATTTCCATAATTCAGAATTAATAATCATTACTGGTTACTTTGTAGCATAATGCTAGGGTTAGATTATCATGTCAGTTATGACTAATTAATCCTTTTGATACCAACCCACCAGAAACCACTCCTGGTTCTATGATACAGTGATCTGTAAATTAAATCTTCAATTGCAAAATTAAATTCCATGGTTACTCCAGTAACGATGTTAAATATCTACCAAAGTCATGTTACCTCAATAAATTCAACATATCTTAATAAGAAAAAAAAAGTTAGATTGATGTATAAAACTGCTTTCTGCAGTTTAGGGTAATTAAAATTTTGAGAGGAATATCTGGTTAAAATCAGAATTTCATGTCAATTTGTTCCAAAAATTACTTTAATAATGACAAAAATATTTTTTATAAATTCTTCATTGTTTAAGTAGATTACGTAGGTAGTTCTATCAAATGAACAAGTGGAATACCTGTTGGTGAAATTGATGGAGAACATCCATTTACATTATAGGGTAACTACTTATCTCCAGTTTCTCTGGCATTAAACAGATGAGAGATAAAGCACCCTTTGGCTATGGTGCAAGTCTAACTGAAGGGATAACTTCCTTACATAGGATTATTTGAACCAAGCATTGCAAACCAACAAAATACTCATCAAATATGCAGTGTTCTTTTGCTTCTTCCTTAGTTGGACTTACTCATTGAGAATCAAAGGTTTGGTTATGGACTTAGCAAAACACTGAAGATGGGATACCAGCAATTGACACTGGCTTGACTTAGCCAGCTACAGCTCACACATGCATGAGTGCATAACAAGTTGGAGAAAATAGTACTCAAATACCAAATATAGAGTAAAATAGTGTTTTAGTGAAGCTGAAATGACTTCACAAACTATTTACTCAGAGTTTCATGTAACCGATCATCAAATGATCAGTTACATGAAACTCTGAGTAACTGTTATTAAAGTCTTTTTGCATGTAATATTTTTACTTTCACGAATACGTTAATCATTTGCATGATCTTTCATGAACACAAGTCACCCTCAATGAATAATCAGACCCGCTGACTTTAATTGCAAGACAGTAGAAGTAGTGGTATTAAAGCTGTATTAGCTGAGGAGATGAAATATCTAGAACTGTGATTCAATGGGAGAATATCAACATTTGCAGACAATGAGTGAGTGAGTATGCGCATGCACAAACATATATGTGCTAGGGAAGGGTTTCAAAGGGGAATCCTCTTCTACCTACATGAGCAAAGATCATCAAAAATGCCTCAAAACAGCACCTCTCTCACAAGAGGTCATCAGAATGACCCTTCCTTTGTCGGAAAAGGTCACCAAGTGGTTGCACTCACATGAATGAAATTCATCATTTTAACCCCTATCATACAAGAAAATGTCACCAAAGCACCCACCTCTACATTGGTGATGGGCAGCAAAAGGATTGTCCTTAAATGAGTATAGACCAGTGAAATCTGCCCTTTAAATTCAAGTTTATTAGTTTAGCTCCATCTCAAGAAGCAAGTTTTAAACATTAGAATAAATAATCCAAAGAAATTAACTTTAGCATGCTATGTTTTGAATAAAATATTAAAACATACTTTTAAATGTTAGTGAAAATGCAACTGACTGACAAACAGACACACTGCTTATTATTCTAAGTACTTTATTTAAACCTGAGTGATGGGACCTAAAGTAAGAATGTATAAGAGTGGCACATCATTATTATTATCATTATTTCAAAATTATTTGTAGCTCACCCTTATGATGGAATTTAGGTGGGTTTTCTCTTGGATAGCAAGTCATCACCTGTGACCTCAGACATCCAAGAACTTTCAAATGATCTTCGTTGTTTCTAATGAGCAGGCCAGTTTCATCTATTCTATGTGCTTCTGTGGGACATTATTATTATTATTATTATTAAGGCAGCAAGCTGGCAGAATTGTTAACACAGAATTGTAAACAAAATGCTCAGCAGCATTTCTTCCAACTTTTTATGTTCTGAGTTCAAATTGTTCCAAGGTCAACTTTGCCCTTCATCCTTTCAAGGTTGATAAAATAAGTACCAGTTGAGCACTGGAGTCGATGTAATTGATTTAACCGCCTTCTTAAAATTGCTTGTCTTGTGCCAAAATTTGAAACCGTTATTATTATTATTATGGCCTAGTGGTTAAGGGTGTTGCAATCACGATCGCGGTTTCAATTCCTAGACTGAGTGGTGTGCTGTGCTCTTGAGCAAAACATTTCATCACATATTGCTCTGTGATCACTTTGACACCTGACGCGAGGTACACCGTGCACCTGTTTGGGGAATGTCGATTTGATGGAGAGAGTGAGCTAATGTACAGCACATACATTTGATCACTATAAACAAATCATTTGTGCAGGTCGTTCAGCAAAAGCTTCAACGGGAGAGTCCAACATTATTATTATTATTGTGGAGGCATTTCTTCCAGGTCAGCTTTGCCTTTCATCATTTCATGGTTGATAAAATAAAGTACTAGTCAAGTATTGGGATCAATGTAATCAACTTACCCCTCTCCTCAAAATTGTTGGTCTTGTGCAAAAAAAAAAAGAAAAGAATTATTACTATTTTCTGGAAAATTAATTCCAAGTACAAATTGTAAATGCCCAGCATTTCTATCTTCTGCTAATGTTTGTTATTACCCAGATGGAGAGTTCAGATTGTTGGATAATAATAAAATCATTTACTGCAAACAAAAACTAAGGAATATTTCTGTTAGAAAAGTATGAAATGTATGCCACATTGAAATATAGAAATGTTTATTAAATTTTTGGATTATTTTATTTATACATTTTAAAAAAAAAGCTTGTAGAAGATTATTGATTTTTTTTTATTTTGCAAAATGGGTTGTGATGTTACAAGGTTGGGAATTTTACAGATTATGAAATAAATGATATTAACATAGTTGGCTACATATTTATATTAATATATTTTCATGGACTGCAATAAATAAATAGATGAATGAGTAAAAACAAAATAAAAGGAAAAAGAAGAAAATGTCAAAAATTTACTTTACTTTTTATTATTAATATTTTTTTAATCTTTAAATAAAAACACCCAGAGATCTTTAATGTTGTCAAATTGAGATTGACTACTGTTGGAACATTAACCACCAAATGTCCACAGCTTGCTTCTACTGTTCAATATGGCAGTTCAGTTGTATAAGCCCACCTCCTCCCTATCATTTAATCAAGAAACTAATCAAATGTGTGTGTGTTTCTATATCCTCATCATCCTTTAACATCCATTTTCCATGCTGGCATGGGTGGGATGGTTTGACCAGAGCTGGCAAGCCATGGGGCTGCACCAGGCTCCAGTCTGATTTGGCTTGGCTTCTACGGCTGGATGCCCTTCTTAACACCAACCACCTTACAGTGTGTGCTGGGTGCTTTTAATGTGCCATCAGCACCGGACTCTTGGCGCTAGTGCTTTACGTGGCCCCGGCACGCATGCAATTGTTGGTCCAACGGACAAGACATAAAGACCAAGGACGGACGGATATATGGACCATGGGCAGACAGACATATAGGACAGAGGCCGTTTGACATATGACCAGTGACAGACAGGCATATAGACCTGGGGCAGCCTGACGTAAGACCGGGGGGAGACAGACTGATATATAGACCAGGGGCAGCCTGACATAAGACCGGGAACAGATGGGCATTATAACCAAGTGGCATGTGTGCCCGCACCTGAGGGATCAGAGACGAGGGACTGACAAGCATTATATCCAAGTGGCATGTGTGCCTGCACCTGGGGGAACAGATAACAGAAATACATAAATAGCCCGGAGGCCTGTGCACATGCACCCGGACCACCTTCATAGAGCAGCGGCCCATGCGCATGAATCCTCTTTGCATTGGTGACGGGGAGAAGAAATTTTCATACATCAAGGTAGAGTGGGAAACTTGCATTTAAGGACATATTTTCACATTTCTAGCATAATATAGTAGAGACGAAATAAGACAAGCTTAGACGAACACAACACAAACTTATCTTATATTGAGAACCGTGTA
>JAOPUL010000002.1:52284640-52296115 GCA_027564515.1 Octopus rubescens | reverse complement strand
TTTCTACAGCTGGATGCCCTTCCCAACGCCAACCACTCCAGAGAGTGTACCACCGGCACATACATACATATATATTTATATATATATATACGACAGGCTTCTTTCAGTTTCCGTCCACCAAATCCACTCACAAAATGGCTCTTTGTTGGTTTCAACAATGAGTATCCAGTTGTTCAATAAACTGAACTGTGGTTGAGTATTTCTGGTGTCACGTAAAAAGCTTCTGTGCTGGCAAAGTTTACATGTCAGCGTCACATAAAAGCACCCATGCCGGTTCCCCATAAAAAGCTTCCAGCACACTCTGTAAAATGGTTGGTGTTAGGAAGGACATCCAGCCATAAAAACCAAACCAAATCAGACTGGAACCTGGCACAGCTCTCTGGCTTGCCAGCTCTGGAAAACAGATGTTAAAAGATGATGATGATGTACCCTTAATATAAATTTTAAGATATATAATAAGTGTGGCACAGTGTGACAAGGTTGCACTTTTTAAATTACAAATACAGTCCATTAAAACATTTACCATACAGATTCCATCATAAAAGACATTTGCCCAAGATGGAGCACACCTGAGACCTCAACTTCCTTAACCTATTCAACTGTGCTGCATCCATGTCAAATGCAAATATGCAAATTAATTTATCAACTACAGTGCTAGCCTAATTTATGGCTGAATTATATAGCAGATCTTTGTGCCGGCGTCACATAAAAAGTTCACGTGCTGGTACCACATAAAAGCACCTGTGCTGGTGCCACGTAAAAAGCACCCAGTACATCCTGTAAAGTTGTTGACGTTAGGAAGGGTATCCAGCCATAGAAACCATGTAAAAACAGGCAAATGGTGCCTGGGAAGCTCCCCAGCTGGCCAGCTCCTGTCAAATTGTCCAACTCATGCCAGCATGGAAAATAGACATTAAATGATGATGATGATAATGATGAATATTCTATGCTATTACTGGAGAAGGAAACCCTGTATATCTTCTAAAGAGTGGTTAACAAACCGTGAAAGTCCATCTATATTTTTTGCACACATCAAAAGCATGTTTACATTTTTATTTCTCTCACAGCTAGGCATTGTAATATTTATGTGTGTGTGTGTGTGTAGTAGTAGTAGGAGTGGCAGCGGCGGCAGCAGCGGCTGCTGCTTAGCCTCAGTTCAGCTCTAACTGAATGGACCTATGACCATACCCAATCAAAGCCAGATTTTCTAATATGTCCTTTTTTTCTAAGATGGTGGTGATGGTGGCAGTCTTTGTGGTTGTGGAAGTGGTGACTAATTATGTGTTAGTGATCATGGTGGTGCTGGTCAGACGTATTCCAACTGTGGCCATCCTGGACTGCGTTATCCGGTGTATTCTATGGTAAAGTGTGATTTGAGGGAGATTTTACTTGTCTGAAGCAGGTCTAGTGACTGTAGAGCTGCGGTTCCCAACCATTTTTTCCCTGTGGACCTCTTTGGTTCCTATTTTACTCAAGTTGGCCCTCATAGCCATTAGATGTTTGAAAAGATCCTAATATATTTTTATAATTGAATATTATTATTTTTTAATTATTGAATTATTTTGTTTATTGTAGAAGTATAACCAATTTATTGCAGATAAATTTTAACAACAAAATCTTATATGGACCCCCAAGGGCCGTAGAGAGACTCTTGTAGCCTATTTTCCCTAATTGTGGTGGTGGTGGTGGTGGTTGTTGTTTTGATGGTTTTGGTGGTGGTGCTACTGCTACTACTACTATTGCTGCTAAATAACAGTGATAGCCTTAGGGGTGTTCTTGGTAGTAGTAGTAGTAGTAGTAGTAGTAGTAGTAGTAGTAGTAGTAGTAGTAGTAGTAGTAGAAGGATCTTGTGGAAAGGGTGGTGGGTTGATGTATGTTAGTTGATTGGATGTGTGATGGAGTGAGTAGAGGGTGTGTAATTTAGGTCAGTTAGTTGTCACTGTAACTATTTACAAAGGAATAGGTTGCTTGTTGCTTCACTGCCTATTCTCCTGCTCTTGCTTTACTTTGCTTTTATTGCAATCCTTTTCCCTAAACTGTTGTTGTTATTATATGTGTGTGCCTTATTGAATTAATAATAAACAAGACCCATTGAAACCAACGAGAGTGCTTCTGCATGGTTGCTCAGCTTGCTAGAAACAACAACTAAATCACACCTTACCCCTCTCTCCACACCCTACCCCTTTCTCCACACCTTACCCCTTTCTCCACACCTTACCCCTCTCTCCTTAAAGAAAGAGCATTTCTAGTTCTTGCTACACTACATACTGTATACAAATTTCTCTCCCGCCCTCTCTCTCCTCAACTCCCTCCCCATCTCCATCTATCTATCTATCTCTCTGTATGTGTGTGTGCATACTCACACATACTGTAGTATAAATATGTTATATAGTGTCATATTAAGCTCTGTGGCCTTTTTTTGCAGTTTGAAATGAGAATTGAACTGATCAGTTTCATCTGTGTTAAAAGACTCATCGAAGATGATATATATACTACATATTAAAAACTGCATATGAAGATGTGTACATTTATTTTTAACACAATCTTGTATACTAGAACAGAAAAGGCATTCACAATGGAATTTTGTCTAAGAGAAAATTTTCTTTTTAAGTTTTGTGTATGAAAAGACATTGGGCAAAGCTCTATGTGACATCTGTGAACTACCTAAACAGAAGTTCAGACTTAGATCCAAATACCAAGACAGTATCTACTACTGAAGAGACAAAAAACATGCTGAAGCACCATGTCTGAGGGGGGAGAGGTCTGCTGATGTCACTTGGAGCTCAGCTTGATGTATTTTTACATACAAAATCTTTAGAGAAATTTTTTTTTATCTGAGTTCTTGTTCTGGTACGCTTGAGCTTATTAAAATGATGTGTACGCATCTTTATTTTGATCTTCACTGCTTCAGGTTCTCATATATATATATATATATATCATTGTTTTAACCCTTTAGCATTTAATCCAGCCAAAATATTCTACCTGTTTTATGTTCAAACAGGCCAGATGAAGCCTCTTAAACCTACCCTACAATGTCATTATAAAAATAAACGATCACATCATCAAAATCTTGAATCTACAATAATTCTGGATAAATTCAAACAATGTGAATTATTAAGGATTACATTTGACAAAATAATCTGAAAAATAATTTTCTATGCTGGTTTGGGTTGGATTAGGCAAGTAAGGTACTTTTTATTCCCTGGTCTTCACACATTTAAATTGCTGAACTGCAGGACATATTGTTTATAGGAGATGTAAACTAGTATCATAGATTTTGTTCAAGCAGTAGTAACTTAAAGACCTGCCCTCCTATATAAATACATATATGTATGTGTGTGTGTGTGTGTGTGTGTGTGTGAACTTCTCAACAACAACAACAGCCTGTGTCTGTGCCTACTGCATGTGCACATTCACATACACACACAGATATGCTATAAATACCAGCCAATGAATGTGGTGATTGTCTTGCTAGAAACAATACTCAAATCCCCCCTTTAACTCATATTCTATCATCTTAAGAAAGGTGAAGGACACATTGAATAATGTGAATAATGTAGTCCTAGATTGATAACATTAGCTTTAAAAAAAAATTATATGATAGCTATGACTACATTGTCTGTGATCAAATGCATAGTGAAGGCCAACAACTTGATAGATATTAAAGTCAATTTGATTGGCCCCAGTACTTGGTTGGTCTCTAGAAAGATGAATGGCAAAATTATTGTTAACTGGATTCTAAGAACATTAAAGAAATATAATCCAATGCCTTAAGATAGAACGAAGTATGTGAGTGAGAATAACAATAGAAAAGGAGGGCGTGAGAGTGTAAAGCAAAGAAATGAAGAATCAAATACACAATAGTTCTTAGTTATGGAGAAATTGCAGAAAGAAGACAAAGATTATGACAAAAAGAAGTTAATGCTTATGTGAATTTTGGAGAAGTGCTACAAAAACACAGAAGCAAGGTTTTTCAGTTTAAAATAATTTAGAATAACTGAAAGAGGACAAAATGAAACACAAGAAGAAATTAGAGCCAGGCTTTAAGTAAGCTCATTAAGAATTAGTGAAAATAGACAGAAATGAATCCCCACCCCATTGCTTTTTGGCAGATACTATATTAGTAGTAGTAATGATAATAATTATCCTTTCTATACCAGGCACAAGGCCTGAAATTTTCGGAGATGGGGATAGTCGCTTCAATCGACCTCAGGATGAAAGGCAAAGTTGACTCCAGCGGCATTTGAACTCAGAACGTAAAGTCAGAAATGTTGCCGCTAAGTATTTCTCTCGGCGCGGTAACGACTCTGCCAGCTTGCTGCCTTAATAATAATAATAATCCTTTCTATACTAGGCACAAAGGCCTGAAAATTTGGGGGATGGGGATAGTCTATCCACTCGACCCCAGTACTCAACTGGTACTTATTTTATTGACCCCCGAAAGGATGAAAGGCAAAGTCGACCCCGGCGGCATTTGAACTCAGAACGTAAAATCGGAAGAAATGCCACTAAGCATTTTTCCCGGTGTGCTAACAATTCTGCCAGCTCGCCACCTGTATAATATTAATAATATTTGGCACAAAGGCCAGCTATTTCAGGGGAGGAGTTTAGTCGATTACATCGACCCCAGTGTTAAACTGGTACTTATTTTATCGACCCCGGAAAGATGAAAGGTAAAGTCAACCTCGGCGGAATTTGAACTCAGAACATAGAGCTAGACTAAATGCCGCTAAGCATTTTGCCCAGCATGCTAACGATTCTGCCAGCTCGCTGCCATAATAATATTAATCTTTTCAATAATCATTTTTCCATGCTTGCATGGGTCGATGGAATTTGTCGAAGCTGATTGTTTTTACAGTGGGATACCCTTCCAGTCACCAATCCTTACCTTTGAATGGTTTAGTTGAACAAATTGACCCCTGTACTTATTTTTTAAAAGTCTGATGGTACTTATTCTATCAGTCTCTTTTGCGGAACCACTATGTTACGAAAGAATAAACAATCCAACACTGGGCATGGGGACAAACACAAAAACACACATATATATACACACACACAACAGGCCTCTACAAAATTCAGTCACAAGGTATTGGTTGGCCTAGGACTAGGGCTATGGTAGAAGACACTTGTGCAGTGGGACTGAACCTAAAACCATGTGATTGCAAAGTGAGCTTCTTAACCACAAAGCTAGGCCTAAAAACATAACCTATAACCATATAAAGCAACTGATAAATACTGATCTGAAATTTAACCCTTTAGCATTTAAACCTGCCATATCCGGACCTCCTTATGTGGTGTGTGGTCTAGTGGTTAGGGTATTGAAATCATGATCATAAGATTGTGGTTTCAATTCCTGGACCGGGTAATGGGTTGTGTTCTTGAGCAAAACATTTCCTTTCACGTTGCTCCAGTCCACTCAGTTGGTAAAAATGAGTAATCCTGCGATGGACTGGCGTCCCATCCAGGGAGTAAATATATGCCACAGAAGCCAGGGAATCGGCCTTTACGAGCTTGTAAGTCTTTAAAGGAATAACTACTACTACTATATCCGGACCCAAATATTCTACCTGTTTTATGTTAAAATTGGCGAGATCTGACTTCTCACACCTATCCTACAATGCCATTAAAAAACTAAATCGAAATGTCAAAGTTATGAGATAATGCATGATTAATTCAAAACAAGGTAACTAAATAAATATAAAATTTGTCTGAATGCTAAAGGGTTAAAATACTTTAGAAAATAGATTTTTAAGATGAGTTTCTAATATACTAAATCTACCTCATATTTGAGATTTATAGAGAGGGTCTACATTTACGCTGTGGAAAAATAGAACTCGTAATACATAAAATATTTTTTGGAAGGGGAGGGGGGATCTTTAAAAACAAAATAGCTTGACACTTGTGACAATAGTTGTCAGAATGATCTAATGAATAAATACTATTTACAGCTATTACTAAACATTGATCTTTTCCTTTTCTAAATCTATTGTTTTTTTTCTTCTTTTTCTCTTTAAACACGCCAATGAGTTCAAGGTCATGCAATAAATGTGACGCAGGTTATTATCTTGAAAATCTTATTTGATTTTTCAAGCATAAAAAAAAAATAAAAGTACCTCAAGATAGAATCTTTTGTGAAGTATATATACGAAAGTCAAAATAGCTACTGCTTCTCCGCCTCACATTAAATAATGCAAATAATAATAAATATATCAAAATTCTGTTGACTCAGAAGTAATCGAGTTAACTGGAAGCAGTAGTGACACTAAGTATATTACTTTGGTGGGGAAGTATTTTGTAGAGAAAATAAATATAGTAAAAAAAAAAGTGGGGAGGGGGAAATTTAACCCTTTTGTTACCATATTTCTGTTGAAATACAGTCTTTATTTCAATTAATTTTGAAAATAATTAAAAATATAATAAAAATAGTTTTGTTAATATTGGTTTCAAATTTTGGCACAAGGCCAGCAAGTTCAGGGGAGGGAGTAAGTCCATTACATCACCTCCCAATACTCAGCTGGTACTTATTTTATCGACCCCCAAAAGGATAAAAAGCACAGTCGACCTTGGTGGAATTTGAAATCAGAACGTAAAGACAGACAAAATAATGCTAAGCATTTTGCCCGGCATGCTAAAGATTCTACCGACTCACCACCTTTAGCTTTGTTAATATTAATCTGTTATTTGCAGCATAACATGAAATTTTGATGCTAAGTTTTAACCTAGATCACTTTAAACGAGCAGTTGTCAACCATTTTTTGTCTATGGACCCCTTTGATTCTTATTTTACTTGGGTGGACCCTCATAGCCATTCAATGTTTTAAAATAATCGTATTATATTTTTATAATGAAATATTAGGAATTGTATTAAAAATTGTTAAAATATTTTGGGTATTGTAGAAGTATAACTAATTTATTGCACATATTTTTCCCAAATATCATATGGACTTCGGTTGAGAGCCACAGCTTTAAACCGTAACTTTGTATCATAGAACCAGAGGTGGTCTTAGGCAGAGGGTTCTTTCACATCCAGTTACTTTCTTGCCATTTGTCTATGCAGAATCTATGCTAGGAAGTTATCTTTAAAATCTATAGGAAATCAAATAATGTTACACAAAAGTAAAACAAATTTCTAAATAAAATATAAAATAAAATGGATACATTCCAGTCTGTCCCCGGTCCTTATGTCTGTCTGTCCCCGGTCTATGTGTTTCATCCATCCCCGGTCTATATGTCTGATCCATCCCCGGTCTACATGTCCGTCTGACTAACAGTTCCCAGTCCTTATGTCTGCCTGTCCCCGGTCTACATGTCTGTCTGACTACCAATCGCCTGTGTGGTGCCACGTAAAAAGCGCTCGTGACAGTGCCACGGAAAAGTGTGAAGAGTCCAGTGCTGGTGGCACGTTAAAAGCACCCATCACACACTGTAATCTGGTTGGCCTTAGGAAGGGCATCCAGTCATAAAAACCAAGCCAAATCAGACTGGAACCTAGTAAATTTAATATAATAATCCTTTCTACTATAGGCACAAGGCCTAAAATATTTTAGGGGAGGGGACTAGTCAATTACATCAACCCTAGTACTCAACTGGTACTTATTTTATCGACCTTGAAAAGATCGAACCCAGAACGTAAAGCCAGAGGAAAATGCTGCTTAAGTATTTTGTCCGGCTTGCTGATGGTTCTGCCAGTTTGCCATCAAAAAAATTTATCATAATAATAATAATTCTAATTTTGGCACAAGGCCAGCAATTTTTAGGGGGAGGGAATAAGTTGATTACATCAACTCCAGTATTTGACTGGTACCTATTTTATGAACCCTGAAAGGATGAAAGGCAAAGTTGACCTCAATGAGAGATTGGAATTCGGAATGTAAAGAACTGGAAAAATTGTGGCTGAGCATTTTTCCTGATGCGCTAAAGATTGTACCAGCTTAACGCCTTTTAATAATTCTTTCCAATTCAGGCAAAAGGCCAGCAATTTGAGGGGAGGAGGGGGGGGGGGCTAGTCAATTATACCAACTCCAGTACTTGACTCGTACCTTATTTCATCAACCCTGAAAGGATAAAAAGAAAAGTTGACTTCGGCAAGAGCTGAACTCAGAATCGGGTCGGAAAGAATGCCGCAAAGCATTTTTTCCAAGGCTTTAACAATTTTGTCAGTTCTCTACCTTCATAATAATAAATATAACAATGATAATAATCCTTTCTAATTTTTTGCACCACATCAGCAATTTTGAGGGGGGGAGGGAGAAGTCGATTAAGTCGATCCCCAATACGTGACAAGTATTTTATCAACCCCAAAAGAATGAAAGGCAAAGTCAACCTTGACAGAACATTTGAACTCAGATCAAACAGCATAAAAGACGTTAAAGGAGGATGATGATATATACGATGGGCTTCTTTCAGTTTCCATCTACAAAATCCACTCACAAGGCTTTGGTCAGTTCGAGGCTATAGTAGAAGACACCTGCCCAAGGTGCCACACAGTGGGACTGAACCTGGAACCATGTGATTGGGAAGTAAGCTTCTTACCACACAGCCACACCTGTGCCTATGTTTGTTCTTGTTAAGAAATGAAAGGTATGTACATATTTACAAAAAAAACAAAACAAAACAACCAGTAAAAACCCATGTAGGTGCTATATATAATCAAAAAACATTTAAAACTCCTGGACAATTTAGGTTGTATCCTCCTTAACAGCAAGCTGTTGAAGACTTGATCAGTTGAGCCAATAATTAGGGGAAGTACAAGGGTCAGAGGTTATGATGTTACTAATCTAAATCTGGCCCAAAAGTTATAATAGTCCACCAACAGCTGCCCCATACTGGAATGAATGTATCAAAATAAATGTTTTTGTCATGGACATATCTGCTTTAGGAAATAACTGTGTCTGAGTGTGAAAGTGAGTGAGTGTAAGTGCAAGTGTGAGAGAGTGAGTGGTAGTGCATGTGAGTGAGAGAGAGAGAGAGATAACAAGTGTGTGAGAATGAGAGAGATAGCAAGTGTGTATAAGAGAGAGCAAGAATGTGAATGTTTGAGAGGAAGAGAGAGAGAGAGAAAGAGAGAGCAAGAGAGAGAGAGAGTGTGTGTGTGTGTGTGTGTGTGTGCATAAGACAGATCAAGATTGTGTGTGCATTTGTGTTTGTGTAAGAGAGAAAGTGTGTGTGTGTATGTGTGTGCATGTGTATGAAAGGGTGTGTGTGTGTGTGTGTGCACGTGTGAGAGAGTATGTAACTGTATGAATGGGTGAGAGAGAGTGTGTGTGTGTCACATGAATGGGTGAGAGAGAGAGTATGTGTGTGTGTGTGTGTGTTTGCATGAATGGATCAGAAAGGTGAATTGTGTGTGTGTGTGTTTAAAACATATAAAGAGATTAAAGTCACAGATAAACACTAAGAACTAAATAAACCACTTATCTACCAAAACACATGCAAACAAACTAGACAATTGAAACAAAAGAAATCATAATTTCATAAGTTCTCTCTCTCTCTCCTTCTCCCCTTTCCCTCACTATCTCCCTCTCTCCCCTCCAATCTATGAAAAACTGAATGGAGGTGAGAAAATATAGCTTAATTAGGAAATACAAGAAAATCAAAACAAAATTTTTAAAAAAGCAAATATTTATTCAGTGTACATCATCATTTAACGTCTGCTTTTGATGCTGGAATGGGTTGGATGGTTCAACAGGAGCTGGCGAGCCAAAGGACTGCTCCAAGCTTCAATGCCTGCTTTGGCATGGTTTCTAAGGCTGGATACCCTTCCTATTGCCAACCATTTCATAGAGTGTACTGGGTGCCTTTTACATGATCCTGGCACTAGTAAGGTCACCAAGTAACTTGCAAGACAAGACCCCTCAGCTGAAAAAGGGACTAGTATTGAGAAAGGTGGCTTTAGCTTATCCCTTTAGCATTCAGATTACTCTGTCAGATGCAATGCTTATTTATTCATGTTATTTTGAATTATTCATGCATTACCTTGTAACTTTGAGATTTCATTGATTGTTTATTTTTAGAATGATATTGCAGGATAGGTGTGATGGGCCAGATTTGGCCAGTTTGAACATAAAACAGGTAGAATATTTGGGGCCAGATATGACCGGTTTAAACACTAAAGGGTTAATAAGAAGCTGGTGTTAACCCCCAGCTGGGCCAAAGTAAACTGTTATACTGAAGTGATAAATTAAAGGATGATGACAAATGGTGTAAGTGGGGTAGGGGTGGGGTGGGGGGGAGAAAAGAGGGTGGAATCAAAATGTGGCCAATCTGTGAGAAAATGTAGCTATTGTTGTTGTGGTTGAACCAAAATCAGGCCTGACAGACTGAACAGCTCTATGATCAAACAATGTTTCCAAGCAGGACCATCTAGTTGAGCTTGCTCGGACAGGCAAAAACCCAAAAATCAGGCCTGACTGATTGAGCAGCTCTTTGATCAAGCAGTGTTTCCAGACAGGACCATCTGGTTGATCTTGCTCAGACAGGTAGGACCGCTTTGTAATTATTGAGGGTATTGCATAGTATCAAGGACTACATTATCACTTGTCTATGTAACCTTGTTTTTATTTTTTCAACAGAGTAATGTAGAATTTGCGAAAAATTTGGCTGCTCTTCCCAGCAAGACAAGACACCATGTAAAGGCTCAATCGTTGACTTGCTATAAATGAGAATGGAAAGCGATGGAAAAATTTAATAATAATAATGGTTTCTCAGTTAAGTATAAGGCTTGCAATTTTAGCAGTAAGGGATAGTTGATTACATCAACCGCAGTTCTTGCCTGGTACTTTATTTCATTGACCCCCCAAAGGACAAAAGGCAATGTTGACTTTGGCAGAATTTGAACTCAGAATGCAAAGGGCTAGAAGAAATAACACTAAGCATTTTGTCCAACATGTTAATGATACACATAATTGTTTTAACATGCTTGCATGGATCAAATGGAATTCATTGAGATATTTTTTTTTGGCTTGATACCCTTCCTGTAGGCAACCTTCCTGTATTTACAAGCAAGGTAATATTTCTTCATGACTTGCATGAACCTGTTTTCACGCAAGACTGGAAACAAACAATACGGTTTGTATGGAAATAACATCTGCCATACAAACCATCCTCATCTGGTCGAGTTTGCTCGGACATTTTTAACCAGCACATGCCATCCATCTTGGTCCTGCATTAATTGAGGGAGGTCTTGAGGGAGGCATCCAAATTCTCCGGTGAGTTAATCTAGATACGTTGTGTTTGGACAACCTGCTCAAATACGAGCATGCTTTGGCATCCATAACAGTAGGTCACGTGCCAGCGCTTGTTTAGCTCACCAGCCATGTTTCACATAATGTCAAAAGAATACACACACAAATATATATATATATATATATATATATATATCATCATCATCATTTAATGGCTGTTTTTCCATGCAGGCATGGGTTAGACGGTTTGACTGGAAACTGGCAAGCTGGGGAGCTGCACCAGACTTCAGTC
>JAOPUL010000002.1:51723164-51739381 GCA_027564515.1 Octopus rubescens | reverse complement strand
TGCAGCTCCCCAGCTTGCCAGTTTCCAGTCAAACCCATGCCTGCATGGAAAAACAGACGTTAAATGATGATGATGATATCAAAATTTTAATTTCTTCAGTAATTCTATAATTGGAATGTCATTTACCCATATTTTAGTTTTAGGTAAATGTTTATAGATAAACTTTTTATAACATAATATTTATTACATGGCAAATTTTTTCTACAAAGTCCATTGCATATCATTTAATCCTTTAGCATTTAAACCAGCCATATCTAGCCCAAATAATCTACTTTTTTATGTTCACACCTACCCTACAATGCCATTCTAAAAACAATCACTTCATTAAAATCTTGAAGCTATGAGATAATGCAATATTAATTCAAAATCGAATCAATAAGCACTACATTTGGCAGAGTATCTGGATGCTAAAGGGCTCAAAGCCTGCAGTATATCATTGCCAATACACACACATGCCAGTTATAGGTATGCGATCACTGTTTCTAAGCAGTAGTAGTTCTATAGTTTAAAAAAAGAAAAGAAGACCCTGACACAGAGGTCTCCATCTTTTCACTTGTTGTTATTGTCTGGATGTAACATTTTCTGTGGTTAATTGAAATAGCAAGCTCAAACAGTCAAGCGCACATACACACACAATCCTGACTGGTAGTAATTTGATAACTTCTAAAATGGGTAGTAAATGGTTAATTCGACACCAACAGGAATTGAACTTAGCAAAATCAAGTTAGAGTTCCTGAGTATCTGAGACAGACATCAGAACAAAAGAGAATGCAAAAAAAAACTAAAAAAATTGATGCACAAAAATCAGAAGATGAGACAAAAGAAATCAATTGCAGAAGCAGCACCAAAAATTGTAGGATAACACAATGCTCTACTATATAGAGAGAGAAAGGGAGAGAAAATTGTAGGATAACACAATGCTCTCTATAGAGAGAGAGAGAGAGAGAGAGAAAATGAAGGAGAAAGGGAGAGAAAGAAAGAGGAGAATGTGTTTGAATGAGATAGACAAAGAGCATAAATATAGGAGAGTGAACGAAACAAAGAATGAAATAGAGAGAAAGAGAAAAAAAGAGAGTGAATAGGCATGATGTGCATGTGAGTAAGGATGAGTTAGTGTGAATGAGCAAGCGACTGCATAGGAATTCATGTGATAATGGGATCATATCTATATGCAATATGACTGCATGCCTGTATGTGCAATATAACTAGGTTTGCAAAGAGAAACATATGCATATCAAAGTGCATGTAGCCCTGTGTGTACAATGTGGTAGGATAGAAGATCAAAAAAGTTATTGGGAGCTCAAAGTCACATGCACCACACATACAATCCTGGTTGCTAAGTAAATCAATTAATTTGGAGAAATTAGGCCGAGGAAATATAACAAACAAGAAACAAATATCCATCTCATACAAGATGATAATTTTATAAATGCACCCCAAAATCTTTAGGATACTTAACCAAAGTTTTTTCCCTAGATACATACTTTGAGAAAGGTACCTAGATACATTGCAGAAAGCTATGAGCAAAGAAGAGCTGCCTCCACTATCAATTAGGGATCCTACATATACAGAGAAAATAATAACAAAAATTGGACTTCTAGACATACCCAGAGACAGTGCAAAGGATAAAGAACATTTAGTTTCAAAGGACTGTAGTATTCCAGCATGAGGCAGGCAATGATGACTCACAAACAAACTCTTCCTCACCAAAAACATGATGTCTTGATATACTTTCTTGTGTGACAAGAAACTGTAGACACTAGGGAACTTCAATTTGCCCTCATTCCTAACTTAGTATATCAATTTGTTTAACTTTGAGGAAATATCATTATCATTTAACACCCCACACAGGCATGAGTAAGACAGTTTGACAGGATCCAACAGGTTGAAGGCTGCATCGTGATCTAACATCTGATTTGGCATGATTTCTATGGCAGGATGCTCTTCCTAACACCAATCACTTTACAGAGTAGACTAAGTACTTGCTATTTTTGTGGTACCAGCATTAGTAAGGTCGCCATGCATCTAGCAAGACTAAGATCCTCTTCAATTGAGTGGGGTTACAGAAGAAGAAGGTGGCTTTTATTCTAGGAAATGAGATTAAAGTATGGAAAGAAGGGGAGGGTTCGAACAGAACAGGTTTCTTGTTGTAGAGGAGCTACATGACTACTCACATTATAGAAGAGTGGGTGGGAGTAACCAGGGTGGAGCTGGGAAGAGAGATAAAATAGTGGTGAAGAGGTATGAGACAAGTAGAAGTGAGTGGAGACAGGAAAACTGGGAGTGCAGTGTATGGGAGAGTGAGAGATGGTTAAAGATGGGGAATGGGTGAAGGGCTGAATATAATGATGAACTGGTGTCATTTGATAAGTAGGGAAAGTAGGTGACAACTGTAGAAATTGGATATTTTTGAGGGGTGGATGTAGTTGGTAAATAAGGGGGTGATCAATGACTCATGAATCATGGTGGGAGGAGGATTAACAAAGTGGTTAAAATGTCTGCTTTGCAATCACATAATTACAGGTTTGATCCCACTGCATGACATTTTAAGCCACAGGTCAACCAAAGCTTGGTAAGTGAAATTTAGTAGATGGAAAATGTGCTGAAGTGAGTAGGAAGTGTATACATCTATCTTGGCAGATGGCAGTAACAGTAGAACATCGGATAAAATACGCTGTAGTATTTGGTTATGTCCCTATACATTCTGAGTTCAAATCTTTCCCAGGTTCACTTTGCCTTTAACCATCCCAAGGCCCATTAGCTCAAACTTAACCCAGTTTCCAAAGCACCCGTTTAAACAACAGAGTACAAGACTTCTCCCTACTGAACAGGACACCTGTTTCTCGCAAGGTTACCCAACCCACACTCGACTCTTGCTCATTTCTGGTTGAGTGGACTGAGGCAACATGAAATCAGGTCCACCTTTAGGCAGGGGCACACTGGGCAGTTGCCCAGGGACCTAATTCTACTTACGCTTGCTGTTAATAAATACTATAGTGTATTGATTTGGTATCAAAACGGTTAAATGAATAAATAAAAAAAATAAACCATAAATAAGCTCAATAGAAGTCCCCTCCACATACAAACAAATAGACGCTAATCAGATTTAATTAATATATAGTATAAGATAACAAGACATAAAATATCAGTGACAGCAATGCTGGTGGCTAGTAGTAGTAATAGTAGTAATTGTAGTATTAAGCATATTTTTTTCATAGAACCAGGTTGTCAAAAATAGCAAGTAAATAGCTGACAAACAGGTTGAAGGATACTATGCATGTGTGAAAGAGATAATAAGCATTTGTGGACTAAACAAAAAAAACCCCTAAAGGATCAGGAGAAAAAAAAAAAGATAAGCTGATAGTTAAGCCCTTTGAACCCACCCCTACTGCCCCTCAAAGCATACTTCACTGTAAAATATAATTGTTAATGTACCCCTTAAGATATATTTATATCAACAAAAGATGTCATAATTAAATGTTTTTTTTGTTGTGTATGTGTGTATATATTTTTAATAATGACCCTATTTAATTCTTAAAATAATTAATTTAACCTTTTGAAGCCTGAAGTCTAAATGTACAAATATTAAATCTATTATTATAGACCAGAACAAAATTAACATTATATTACAATAAATGTCACTACATATTAGGTTTTATGAGTCACTGTAGTTCATACAGGATATTAAAAATGACAAGGAAAATAAACTTTGAGCTACAGTATTACAGGCTAGGATTAAAAAATACAGAATTAGAATTATGAGTGGTTGAGAAGTGAACTTTTTAAACACATGGTTTAAAGGTTCACTTCAGCCTAGCACAAGATTTTTTTACTATAACCACAGGGCTGACCAAAGTCTTGATAGGATTTGGAAGACAGAAACTGAAAGAAGCCCATAGTGAGTATGCATGTGTGCATATATATATATATATATATATATATACACACATACACACACAGGCATGGCTGTGTGGGTAGGTGCAAGCGTGATTGTGCAGCACCTTGGGCAAGTGTCTTCTATGATAGCCTTGGACAACCAAAGTCTTGTGAATGGATTTGGTAGATGGAAACTAAAAGGAGCCTATTGCATATATGTGTGTGCATGTCTGTGTTTGATAACCAGTGTTAGTTTGTTTATGTCCCTATAACTTAGTGGTTCGGCAAAAGTGACCCATAAAATAAGTATCAGGTTTAAAAAATAAGTACTAGGGTTGATTTCTTTGACTAAACCCTCCAAAGCAAGGCAGTGCCCCAGCATGGTTGTCCAATGACAAATAAGTAAAAGATATATATAGATATATGTGTGTGTGTGTTCTTATCTTGATATGTGACAGTTGTAAAAGCAAGTATCTTCATTTCTAATATTCTGTAAAAACATGTCCAGTTATGGGGAAATATTATTTTGCTTAGAAACAGGTAAGGATTGGCAACAGAAAATCTGCTTCAACAAATTCCATCTGACCCATGAAAGCATGGAAAAGTGGATGATGAAGATCAGCATTGAAACTATTTGATAGAGCTATTTTGTTGTAAAAAAAAAAAAAAAAAAAAAAAGAAGAAAATGAAAAGTCTTGCTGTGTTTAATTGTATCCCTAATGTTCCTGGTTCTAATCTCACCAAGGTCGACTTATCTTTTCATTCTTTTGGGGTGAAACAAAGATTGATATAATTAGCTATATACCACGTCTCAAAAAACAAAACAAAAAAAAAAGAGTATAATTTTTTGTCTTGTTTTGCTGGGGACAAGATGACAACTCTAGTGTTATTGGCACAATAAAATCCATACAGTATACCTTGTAAAGTGATTGATGATTGCAAGGGCATCCAGCTGTTAAAACCATGCGAAAAACAAAAGACCATTCTTGACTCATCTAGGAGGGTAGTTACTCTGGACAAGAACTGGCTTAGGTCATAAGAACCCATCTGACCCATGCCGGCATGGAAAAATGGATGTACTACCATCTCATTTAACTATGAAATGTTTAATAATTAACACTGATATATTTAATGTAGTGAGGCTCAATCACTAATATATTAGTTAATCAGCTAATAGTGTCATTTCCTCACCTCACAAATATTTCTAATTAAATTATCTAATACTCCCTACATTAAATATGCTAAATGAACTTAGCTCTTTTTATTTCTTGGCAATGTAGGTGCAAGCACAACAGTGTGGTTCAGAAGTTTGCTTCCCAACCACATGATTTCGGGTTCAGTCCCACTATGTGACACCTACTGCAATCCCAAGCCAACCAAAGCCAGTGAGTAGATTTGGTAGGCAGAAACTGGAAGGTCATCACATGTGTGTGCACATCATCATATATATATATATATATCTATATCTATATATATATATATATATGCATACCTGCATGAGTGAGTGAGTGAGTGTGTCTCCTTGTCTTGACATCCTATGGTTGTTGTAAATGTGTGTCTTGTCGTACAAGTAGTGCCATTCATTTCCAATGTTCATCAAAAACATGTCTGGCCATAGGGAAATATTACTTTGCTTGGAAACGGGTGAGGGTTAGTGACAAGAAGGGCATCCAGACATCAAAAACCTGCCTTAGTAAGTTCTATCCAACCCATGCAAGCATGGAAAAGTGGACATTACATCAATGAAGATGATGTTATCTGATAAATGAACTGCAGTAATTTTTTTTTTTTTTTTTTTGGTTAATACAGAATTTTATAACTTACGTTGTCTAGACTGAGAACAGAAGAGGAAGGAGACTGTATCACAGTTCCCATGAAATTTTTTGATGTACTAGCACCGTCTTGGGGTTCTGCTCCGAGTGACCAGCTTGACAAGGAAGTATTGAGAGCTTTGGCACGACTTTTAACAAGCATTTCGTTTTTCACAAGAAATTTTCTAATCTCTCTTCTGTTAAGTCCCCGTATTCCAAAGATCAACTGAAAAACACAAAATAATAATGACAATAATAACAATGACAGTGATAATAATAATAATAATAATAATGGTTTCAGATTTAGGCACATTTCAAGGGCACTTGTTTTAAAACTGTTGAATGAAATTTCCGATAAGAAAACAAGAATGACATATTTTGTTTGGAATAAAATGTTAATTTTAACTGTGTGTGGTAGTAATAACAAGATTTGAATTAGAGATCTGTATTTATAACGCCCCACTACTTAGGCGAAACAAAGAACTTTTCGTTATCAAAGTCAACTAAATCCGACACAAAAGAAGGTCAGAAGTTTAACTCTTCAGCATCACAAATTTGCCAGCGCTAAACACTTTACCTAACACTTTATCTGTACCTGCCAAATCTAGAGTGTAGGATTCACATACACATAAACGCATACATACATACATACACACACACACACACACAATTGTGTAAGTTCGTGTGTCGACAGTGCCAGATTTACCATTGTGCTTAGGTGTGCTCCGTTGACCAGGAGGGCGGGGGCATCTTGCCCAAACATTTTTTACGATGAATTTTTGTCTGGCTGTCCAAGTAAGGGGCCTCATAACTTAACTATCACAGGGCCTCATTTGTCCTAATTCCGGCACTGTGTGTATGTATGTGTTTATGCGTATGTGAATCCTACACTAGATTTAGCCGGTACAGATAAAGTGTCATTTTTGTAGTATCTATGGTAAATTATTCCCTCAAAATGATACTTTAGCTAATAACAAACGCGTTCATATATGAGAGGCCATATCACTATATCTGTTAAATCTTTCCCTGATGGAAATATCTTAACCAGTTTCGCGTTAAAACTACAACTTTTATTTAAATACGTCAGAAAGTTATCTCCCTTATATTTGTTGCCATTAACAACAAAACTTTTTTCATAGTTCGTATTTCAAGCTTGTCCAAAAATATATATTATCCTCTCGTTTCACTGTGAGTACCAGGATCACTCAACAGCTACTACCATTATCTTTCCATTATGACCTATTCAATATTTAACGCAGCATTTCACTCGGACAGTCTTCTTGTAAGTCTCAAAACATAGCTAATATAGAAAATTTTAAAATTTTAAAAATAACTTGTATGATCCTTTGAAAGCGCACAGGAGCATTTCGCACTGGAAATGTTAGCGCGTGGACATGCGGACACATGCAACTTTGTAAAGATGTTCCAACAATGACCACACATCTTTTAAGACCGATCCAAATGTGACCATCCCATCTTTCTTTGAAAACGTTCCAATCGGTCCCATCTAATTTTTTCAAAACGTTCCAACCATGACCAATCCATATTCTAAATGTGACCGTCTCGTCTATTTTAAGTTCAAATCTCCCTCATCCCACAATCTGCCATTTTCCCACAAGAAACGTTGGATAATGTAGTACGGGCAAAGCCGGATTCCGACCTAATGGGGCCCCTGGGCCAATTGGTTTTGGGGTCCCCTACAATTTCACTAATTCAAAATGTAATAGTAAAGAGGGCCCATTAAATCTAGCCCCCCTCCCCAAACAGTTTGAAGCAGCCTCAAAACTCTAAAGGGCTTTGGTAAATTCAGAGGGACTCAGTTAAATATAATGGCTTTTTAGATCTAAAAGAACCCAATAAATAAAAAGATGGTTCAATAATTTTAAGAGAACTCTATTGGATTAAAAAAAAATTAACCAAACAAAAAAAAATTATAAATTAATGCATTTGATTAAAATGTTTAACTCAAAACTTTAGGCTCCTCTGTGTTAAAAGCCCCCACACCTCACCAATGCTTGGGGGCCCCTAGGCCATGTCCCATATTGGCCTATGCATACATCTGGCTCTGAGCATGGGGTACACTACCTGCCTGATGTGTGGAGTGAAGTATTTTCATCAGCCTTGTTTCTCTATATGGAAGCATGTGCCTAATCTTTAAGACGGGGGGGGGGGGAAGATGATGATAAGACGAGATGGCATGTCATACACCTGCTCACAGGATTGTGCAGCAATATATGAGGCAGTGGAGTACAAGGTTCACAGTTATAATCATAGGAGCAGGATTGTCCCTTGGTTTGTCTTCACCTTTGTGGTGCAGAATGTTCTGAGTGCGAGTACCGACGTTACGAAAATTGATACATGGTCAGATGTAGTTTCATGGACATAGAGGTTCTGATATCCCTTACCTCGAAGGTCACTGAACCATTCACCGTTAGACTGGTAGTGTAGGCCAGAAGGATTCACTGGAAACTAAAGCAGAGATGGCAATAACAGCCACAGGCCTTAGATTTCTCAGCTGTATGTGAGTTGATTGCCATTTGTTGAGTTTGTAAGTATTCATTTGCTTGTATGTGTGAGCAGTAGAATATTAGAATGTCAGACAAAATGCTTTGTGGTATTTCATCCAGCTCTTTACATTCTGAATTCAACTCCCATTGAAGTCAACTTTGCCTTTCATTGATAAAATAAATTACCAATCAAGTATTGGAATTGATTTAATCGACTAACACTGCCACCCCCCTCTAAAAAGAAAATTTGGGGCTTTGTGCCTATATTAGGAATTATTGGCAGAATCAATAGAGTGATGCAAGAAAATGCCTTGCATTATTTGTTCTGATTCTTTACATCCTGTGTTCAAATCTTGAAGGGCCAATTATACTGTTCATTGATAAAATAATGTACCAGTCAAGCCTTTGGCTTGTATCCATACCACTTTTCTGTCACAAACTTGGCTAACATCCCAATGCACTCTTTTACCATCACAGTCATGCCTGCACTTATACTCCTTTGTGCTAGCTTACTAAATTTACTTAAGAGATGGTTAATACTTTTATCTCTTTTTCCACAGATTCTGCGTTTGCTCCATGACTGAATTTTACCCATCTTTGCCTTTATCAAGTTCATTCTAAACACCCATTCCTGAGGAGCTATAATCAGTGATTCAATTTCCCATTTTAGGTTTCCATCTATTAGCCACAACCAGCATTCTTTATTTCCAACATCCTCAGTTTGCTGCATGGATTGGCCTCATAATTCCTTCTCTTTTCCACTATTTGTCCTGTCATTCTTTCTGTCCTTAAATTCTTCTACTGTTTCAGTGACTTTTTGAATATTTCTGGCCACAGATAGTATTCTTTCTTCACTATGTACAACTTAATTTTTCAAACCTAATGTCTCAATAACAGACTGCATGTAACAAATCTCTGCCACTTTCCGTTCTTTGTAAGTAGAGCCTGTTGATATTACTTTTAGGGTGGTGTGTGTTGCATTGTAAGCAGCTTCCTAATTCTTCCAGCTAATTTCTGTACCACCAATTTGTTCACTTTAGAAACATTTCAGAGTATCTCAACACTGGTATAACCAGTGTATTGATTGCCTTGATAACATTACCTCCATTTAGTTTTGTTTCAAGAATCTTTTTAATACTTCTCTTGTACTATTTGGAGACCCTTTCACTTCTCTTTGTTGTTGTTGTTGTTATTATTGTTGTTGTTAGTAGTATATTAAGGTGGCGAGCTGGCAAAATCGTTAGCATGCCGCAGAAAATGCTTAGTGGCATTTCGTCTGTTTTTACATTCTGAGTTCAACTTCTGCCAAGGTCGATTTTGCCTTACATCTTTTTGGCGTTGATAAAATAAGTAGCATTTGAGTAATGAGGTCGATGTAATTGACTGTGCCCACCACCAAATTTCAGCCCTTGTGCCTATAGTAGAAAGGATTATTATTATTATTATTATATGTTCACATTTTGCCGAGATTGACTTTGCCTTTCATCTTCTCAGGCTCAATGAAATAAGTATCAGTTGAACACTAAGGTTGATGAAATCAACTGTCCCCACCACCAAATTTCAGGCCTTGTGCCTATATACTATCAGTTTTATATCTAACATACTCATCTTGTTGCTGGAGGTATCATTAATGTACAAGCTGTTCACTTCTGGTGAAATAAAGTGGCACTTCCTTTTCAAGTCTCAAGAACTTAGCGGAAACTCTTTGCACTGCCAAGTAATACTGTTTTTTGGGATGTGCTCAATCTTCATTTTTATTCCTATCATTTCTATTCAATTTGTTATTTTTATGCTCACGTGTACCTAGGACACGAACAATTATTGGAACACTATACACTTTTCTCATTTACCATGGCTTTTTGATTTCTCTTCTCTGGGTTTCATATCATATTCTTTTCTCTTTCTCTTTTGGTGACTCTGCTGTCACCAGGGCTAGTAATGTCTATGATCAGGCATGAAATATTTCCTTTGTCTGCTGGTACAATATTGGGTTTCTGATGTTTGGTTCTATGATCAGATTGGATTATGAAGTCCCAAAGGATCTTTACTCTGTCATTTTCTACTACACCCTTTGGTTCATGCTTATACCATTTTCTCACTCTTTCCAATCCAAACTTGTTACATTGTTCTCAGTGGACCATTCTGGCAACAGTGTCATACCTTCTCTTGTATTATCTCTGGGTCAATTTGCAGTATTAAAATATGCCACACTGTCTCTCCAGTTTCACCACACATTCTATATTTGTCTCTGCTGATTGGCCAGTTTTGTGCTTGATGTAGTTAATCCTCAATAATTGTTCCTGTGCTGCACATATATCAAGGCCCCTGTTTCAGGTTGCTTTTTTGTAACCGCAACCATCTTTTATCTGAGTCTGTCTCCTTTGGTATCTCTCTCAAGAACTGACTGTGCATCTTCTGATCTTTCCAATTGTTTTCCCTCTTTGTTTTTGTCTTTATTTTGTAATTCATTTTGACCTGCCTTCCTTACTTGTACAACTAATGCTTCCTTTGTGTTCTTCATATACTGACCAATATTGTTTTCCTCTCTCTGAATACAACCCTCACAACATATCAGTCCATGTCCTCCTTTCGTTCTTATAAGGTGCAACCTGTCAACATCACTTTTTGGGTGGAACACACTGTGTATTGTCAATAGTTCCCTTGTTTTCTTATCTAAGGATTATAGTTCTTGTGTTTGCCATTGTAGCACTCCTGCTCCACATCTCAAGAGAGCAATTGCCTATGAATTTATTGCTTGGAACTTATTCCTTCCACTCAGTTTAGTTTTTCAAAATCAATTTCAGTCTTCTGTAATACTCCTGAAAGAATATCTTCTTCGTTTGGCTTTCTATCAGTTTGCATACTTCTAATATACCCAGATACTTGTATCCTTTCTTGTCCATTCTCTTCATTATTTCTCCTGTGAGCAAATTCACACCATCCACTTGTTGGAGTTTACCTCTTTTTAGAATCAACACCCCACACATTTTTAGTCAAAATCATTATTATTATTATTATGAATTTTTCTTCTTCCTTCAATTTTGTTTCCATTTCTTACCAAGTGTCTTCCTGACATCCAGGGCAAAAAAACTCACTGTATACATTGATAGACCATTAAAATAAACACACAAGATTGTTAATTTACAAAATCAAATGAAGTTACGTAAAAAACAAATACTTACATGGAAGGTTATCATTCTCATTGCGACAATGTTCTTCTCAATACATGTGATGTATTAGTTAAAACAATCTTTTGCACTTCTTGCAGGGATGGTAAGCCAGTGATAATTCTCAAATAATTTTCAGTTCCATTTTTGATCATTTCTAGTGCTCCTGCAATCACTGGTATTTTAACCACCTTGAGATGCTACATTATTTTGATTTCAATGAGCAAATCTTTATATTTTCTGAGTTTGTCAAAATTTCTTTTTCTGCAATATTATGATCACAAGGGAGACTCATGTCAAATAGACTTTATTATTTTGGTGGTTTACAACAATATCTGTTTATTAACTTTGAAGGTTTTGTATGTATGTACAAGAAAGTCCCAAAGAATCGTTACATTTTCTCCCTCAGTTACAGCCTCAGGATGATGATTATACCACTTGTCAATAGCTTTGATTTTATAATGCCAACATATCAACCAGTGTAGATATTGGCCAAATCTGTCATGTCTTGATTTATACTCTACAGGCGCTAACACTTTACACCCAGAGATTAAGTGGTCAGCTGTTTCCATCTCATCATTGCAGAATTGGCACTTTGGATCTACTCCACTTTTCATCACATTGGCTTGCTAATTCCAGGTCAATAAGCTTTGATCTTGAGCAATTAAGATGAAGTCTTCACTCTCTACCTTTAGCCCTGAGCTTCATAGCTACTGATGGGTGTGCTTTCTGGTCAACATCAGCTTGTTTACTACAGGCCACATATTTGCCATGCAGGGGTCTCTGCTCCCACCTACTAGCCAATTGTTCATACCATTTTTTGCCATTAATTTTACTTTGTTTGCAACAACAGTTGTCACACTTCCTTCAGGTTGTTCAACCTTTGTATCATTCACGAACTCAGTAGCAAATTTTTTGCTCTCCCTCAAGATAGAATTAAGCTTCTTATGCCTCTCGTGATGTTCACCAAGTTTTAGCTTCCAGTTGTAAGTTGTTTCCAGATATTTGGTCAGTCCAGCTGTGGTAGTTTTGTAAGAAAGTTCAAACTGGATCAAGCCTCGACCTCTTTGGGCTCTGGGAAGGTAAAGATGATCCACATCTGCCTTTAGGTGGTGCATCTTATTACAAGTCAGTAGCTTACGAATTCTTTTTATCAATTTTGTTTATTTCACTGATATTCAAATTCAACACATTGAAGCAACATTAAGCTTGTTAGTTTTTGCTTCTACCCACTATGTGTAGTATTATTAAATATTACTAGCTACAATTCTTGTCCTGTGTTTGAGGTAGTCATAAGTATATGAGAGTTGAGGGAATAGCAGGGGGAATAGACAGAGTTTATTACACTGTGTAACAAGATTTTTTAATTATTTTTTGTCTTTGGTCAGTAAGTGTTATTTCCTATTTGCTTCTATCTAGAAATCAAAGGAAATAACTACTATTCCCTTCAAACTTTGCTTTTGTGACCTAGACATGAATGTTTGAAACTGACCTATTTTCCATTACATTTCAGACAGATTCAGCTGAATTGCTGAAGCAGAAATATCGTTATAGCAAATATTCTGCTCAATACCATAGATTTGCTTGCTAGCTGCTTGACTTTAAACTACTTGAGCATGTCCCTTAGTGGCTGACAATATGTGCATCTCTGATCAAGAGCAGGAGTAGTGTGGGGAGCATCATAGCCATGTGCTGAGAGGAATTCTATGGGGCTTAAATAAATGTAACAAAAGCAAAGTTTGAAGGAAATATTAGCCATTTTTCATACTTTCTAAGGGTAAGTAAAAAAGAAATAACAGTTGCTATCCAAGGACAAAACTCGTGTTACACAGTGTAATACAACTGTCGCTCAACCAGCTAGAAATAGCAGCCAATTATCACTCAAACTTTACTGGCTTGATGCTGAATACTGTACTTATTAAAACTAAACTGTAGTTTATGAAACATTGATGGAGCCTCTATGTGGTTGTTCAATTTGCTACAAACAGCAGCCAAATATCCCTCAAATCACACTAACATCTTTATAAGCATCAAAAAATGGATACAAAAATAATTTATGCATTGGGGATTAAAAGTTTGTAGTAAAGATTTCAGAGAACATTTATTAATCATACCATACTTGTGATCAAAGATAATTGGATAGGTCTCTTCCCTATTTTTAAGAAAGTAGGGTAAAGTTTGAGTGATAATTAGCTGCTATTTCTAGCTGGAGCGACAGCCTTGAACCTATCTTGTTGATGTATAATTTTGGGGTACTTGCTCGCAGAATGAGAAATCAAAGTTTGGTCAAAGAAATGGTTGTTATCTAACACAGTGAATCTGTCAGTGATAAAAGATTAAAAGAATGAGTAATATCGTTTCCAAGGAAAAACCCAAGAGAGATTTATTCATACTGGAAAGTTGCACATGCAAACAGATGGAAAGGATTTTGATCCTGTCACCAGAGAAACCTGTAGAAGAACCATTTTGATGGACAAAAAGAAATTAGTCCAACAATTTTAATCTAAGGAATCAGAACTTTTAACTGAACAAAAACAATTCTTATTCTTACAAACGACCTCGTTAGTAAGGATAATTTCAATAAGAATAAAGGCTTGAAATATGGTGTGATTATTTCCAGACTTTTATGGTTGCAGTAATATTAAATTTAAATAATCTTCTTTGGTATGTTGAGTTTCTGATAACTCTTGAAGGATTTTGGAGATTAAGGTAGCTATACTTATGGAGAATGGTATCCATTATATTCAGGGATCAGCTGAAAAACAGTTGTTGCCATGTAAAAAGCACTAGTGATGGTGCCACGTAAAATGCACTGATAATGGTGCCACATAAAAAGCACCAGTGCTAGTACCACATAAAAAGCACCAGAGCTAGTGCCACATAAAAAGCACCAGAGCTAGTGCCACATAAAAAGCACTGGTGTTGGTGCCACGTAAAAAGCACTGGTGCTGGTGCCATGTAAAAAGCACCCAGTGCACTCTGTAAAGTGGTTGGCATTAGGAAGGGCATCCAGCTGTAAGAAACCAAGCCAAAACAGACTATGGAACCTGGTGCAGTCCCTGGCCTTGCCAGTACCTGTCAAGCTGTCCAACCCATGCCAGCATGGAAAACAAACGTTAAATGATGAAGATGATGAGGATGATGATGATGATGAAATGGAACAAGTCCAAGTTATGTTGAAAGTGAAATAAGTTGTGAGGACATGCAATTGGGAAAATGCAATAAAACTTTTGTTTTCTTTTGTAGAGAATATTTGATTATATTTACCTGTACTTGGCGATGAGAAGACTGAACAGCAACAGGTTTTTCACACACTTCACTCGAAGATGATTCAGGTTCACTCACCACCCGTCGACGCTTACGTTTTTCAACAACTTCAATGTTTGTCATAATTCTTCTCTCATTACGGAATTTATCAGAAAGTGTTGCAGACCAAGATTCCTAAAATAATATATTTAATGGAATAATATTTTTTTTTGGAATTGGTTCAAAATAAAAATCAATAAATAATGGTTTTAGATTTTGGCACACGGTCAGAAATTTTGGGGGTGGGGGCGAGTTGATTACATCGATCCCAGTATTCAACTGGTACTTTATCAATCCCCCGAAAGTCGATCTCGGCAGAATTTGAACTTAGAGCATAAAGATGGATGAACTGCTGCTAAGTATTTTACCCAGCGTGTTAACAATTCTGCCAGCTTGCCGCCTTATATAAAACTATAAATAATAGCATGTAGATATGGGATTGAAAAACCCTTTTGGATAGAAAAAGTCAAAGGCTGCTCGTGGGACTCGAACCCACATCTCCTGTAGACAGGACAGGCATTCTACCATTGTACCAAAGCAATCCTTCAAATTTCTCTATCGAATTTAGAAACTTTATTCTTATCATCAAAAATTGTATGTTGTTGACTCATAAGAGCTTAGAAACTTTCAAGAGAATGTGGAATTATTTTTTTTTAGGAATGGTTCCATTTTTTTTTCCTTTTGAAATACCCAACAAAAATTTAAAACATTAATAGAAAGAAAACAAATTATTTTTGAAGAATTGAAAACATTGGTATTCAATTGTTTATGTCCTGTATAAACATGAAGTCCTGCAACTCAACAATTCCGACATGCAGAGACTGCGAATAAAGTACTTCACCAGAAAACAAGGAAATGTTGCCATCAGAACTAATGTTTTCAACTCCTTTCTTGACAGTGTTTTCTGCAAAATGGCACCAGCAGCAGCAGCATTATATCTAATTCAGTCAGCCTGGTTAACCCTTTAGCATTCAGATTACTCTCTCAAATGTAATACATATTCATTCACATTGATTTGGATTAACCATGGATTATCTCGTAGCTTTGAGATTTCAATGGTGTGATTGCTTATGTTTTGAATGACATTGTCAGGTAGGTGTGAGAGGCCAGATCTGGCTGGTTTAAACATAAAACAGGTAGAAAATTTTGGGCCGGATAATGGCCCATTTAAATGCTAAAGAGTTAAATATAGATTTCTTTATTTAGTTCCCTGCTTTCACTCATCAGATTGCAGCCAGGCTGGAGCACTGCATTCAAATGTTTTAGTTGGTCATATCAACCTCAGTCTATACTTATTTCATCAATCTCTATTTGTTGAAAAGTTAAGTTATCTTTTGACATCAGGAGACACATATTGTTTTTTAATGTTTACTTTTTCATGCTGGAATGTTTTGGATGGGAACTTCCCGAGGCAGTATTCCTGAGGCAGAATTCTACAGCAGGATGCCCTTCATGATGCAAACCCATATATAAATATATATATATATATCATCATCATCATCATCATCATCATCATCATCATCCTTTAACGTCCGTTTTTCCATGCAAGC